>QDHC01005561.1:585044-608575 GCA_013186455.1 Papilio dardanus tibullus | reverse complement strand
TTAGAGGAACTAAAATCTCAGTGATAACAAGGTTAAACCTAAAAGGTTGTGCAAATAATTCTAATTTAACAAATCAACATTCCAGTGTCGAGAGTATTTATTCATATTTATTGTATGAAGGTTAAATATTATTATTAATTTTAAAGTACGAAATTGTTGTGACCGATTTCCTTTCCCGGAAATATTATCAATTTCCTTTAGTAATGAATTTAGTACAGTTTGTTTTCTACAAATATGTTCATAGGTCACAAGATTATATTTAGTAATTAAATTATGTTGAAGTATCCATTTTGTGTTACGTAATAGATAATTGTATATTTGCTATATCGTTGTATGTAAATATTGAATGATAATTTATGTTTCAACGTTTATTCGTGTTTGATTTATACCTTTCCACAGTTAGGGTACATTTGTATGAGTGTGCTAGTCTACCCAGTCCTACCTAGTCATACCTAGTCTTACCAATTTTCTAAAGAATTGAAATCTATATACAGGCTAGCGTTATTACGAAGAAAATTATTTAAAGAGGAATTAAGTTAATTTATGGTAAGAGGCAATAATAAAAATTATGCTTTGAAAGTTCATAACTGTTTGCTTTTGTTTGTTCTGTTATTGTGACGTCCATTTTAACAATCAGGTAAGAACTTAAAGAAATTACTTATAATATAAGTTAGTAATTAATTTGAGGAATGGAATAAATAATCCTGTTCCTTTATAATAATAGAAGTTGCGTTAAGGTTATTGCACAGTAACTCTACACCAATAAATACGTAGAAAATGTATTGCAAAAATTAGATGAGCATTTGTATGTGTCCATGGACGATGATCATAATTTCTTTGCCCAATAATTTATCTAAACATATCATCTAAATCTCAATTTAACTTCGTTGGACATAGACTTCGGTACAGAAACATTAAAATAAAATAAAAAAAACTGGCTTATTTATACTTTCCAGTGTACTCTGGCAACACACTACCTCGGGAGATTATATACGACAACGGTAAAGCAGTTCCTTCATCACCTCTCATCAATATCGCAGACAGGCTGGTTGTCGATGCTATCAGACGAGCTAGTCTTACAAATCGACCGTCTATTGTTAAATATCCACCTGATTACTTTAACACCCTCGATGACCATTCCTCGTCGTCAAGCGAAGAAGAAAGAACCACAAAGAAGCAAGGCTCTAGAAAGGGTAGCGCAAAAGCCGTGTAGATTACATAAGTTAGTTAAAGCGCCATCTATCGGTGAATAGCAAAAATGCTTCTTGTGTAATCGAAAAATATATTTCTAATACGATATTTAAGTTTAACTTATTATTAAGTAGTATAAAAATATTTTAAAATACATAATACTATAGAACTTTTGATGATCTTCAATGCAGTATCCTATTTAGTTGTTAATTTTATATAAGTGATGCAGAAAATAAAACATTTGCTTTAATTATAAATATTTGTTTTATTAAAATACTTTTATATCAGGAAGTACAAAGCTTTAAATAGCTACACTAGCAGCGCCTGCGCCGCTACACGTCTCATCGGGACATCGAAATAAATTAAATTCCAACTAAGTGCGGTAAGTAATTAAAACACCGCACATCAATAAAATACATTTATTAACATGTTATATTCGCAGTACCTATTTAAACAAAGCATTAGTACAACTAACACTTAAATATTTTATTAGAAAAACTACCCAAAAGTACGTAAACATTTTTGTCATAAATATTCTAACCGTGTTGCATCTTCGAAGCGTTATATAGAACATATTTCTCTCATTTGGAGGTTATTTTTTTATGTCTATATACGCAGTGTTCATCCACAAAATGTATAAAAAATGTAATGGAAAATTACAATTTGCAGAACAATAGTAAATAGTAACTTTGTGTTTACTCACTTCTACGCACGTATAAGAATTGGATTTGATCCAAAAGAAACGTAGTCGCATAAAAGGCCGTTTACACTAGACTGTTATCGAAATTAAATTTCGTTTTAAGATATTAAATCCATCGTTAGTTTGACTGCCGATAGAACGTCGTCACAAAACGTTTATTCTTAAATAAATATTTATTATAGTTATTATGCATAATCACGGGGACATATTAAAAGTACGATATTAAAGAATTACATTTGTAATTCGAGAAAAAAGGTTTGTATATTTACTTTTTAATTACAAGGATAAATGCTTGGTTTAGTTGGTCAATGTATTATTTTTTAATTTTAAATACGGAAAATGAAATTTCCTTTAATTCAATTGTAAATTATCACAAAAATATCCCCGGACAATACAAATTCTGTATTTTTTTAAATAAATATCTGGTCTAACACAATCTGTTCCATTTAATTTTAAGCAAGAAGCTTGAATTTTTAACTACACATAAATCTATAGATATTAGATACAATAATTTATTTCTATTTGGCACAAGCTCATCATATTTATTTTAAAAATACTGCAAAATACCAGTCTCAAGCACAGAGTATAAAATGTAAGTACGCCGCGCCATATTTTAATAATATTTTTTATTATCTGTATTTTTAAATAGCTTATTATCTGCATGGAAAGAAATTCTGACAGTTTGTTTAAAAAAATGTTTAAAAATTTGACTTAAGATTCTATGATCCGGCAAGTATTTAAAGTAGTAAAGTTTTTAAAGTATGCGATTTATAAATGTGCTACAGTTTAGTAGCATGTTTGTGATTATATTTCTTTCCATACATATTTATATTTTTTGTTTAATTTATATTTTAAAAGGTATATTTAATATATTTAAATAAATACCAATAGTTACCTAAATTTTCTCTTTCTTTCATTCAAAGAACTAGTGTAACAATTATTTATGCGTGTTTTAATTTTGTAGATATAGGGATCGTTTTATTATATGGGTAGTAGGTACTAGCTATGATTGTATAGATCTGGAATATCTGATCAAGCCGGCTCTGGAGCTGGTGACGTCACCAATATCGGTATAGGATGGACTGGGATCTTCTCAACTATATGATTGTCACTTGGCGATCTGAAAATAAAATCATGACGTTGAATTAATTGATTGTGCTATGTCGGGATTTTTACTATAATGTTGGAAAATGTAGTGTAATTGGTTAAATGTTGAATAAAAATTAATTGAATTGTTGGTAATAATAAAAAATAAATGACAAAGTAATGACGTAATCAAGATTGTTTTAAAAACGGAATTATTCACGAACAATGGCTCATTAGTGGTAACCTTCACGGATGCAATTTTACGCTTCAAACAATTGGCAATGGACAGCAATTCGCAACCCATGAAATGTTTTAAATTCTCTTTCCTACGGTAATTATGAATACAATTTAGTTTATATAAACTGAGAGAGATTTGAAAAACTTATTCAAATTAACTACAACGGAACATAGCGTCGGATTAGTGCAAGAACTCATTAAGTGACCAATGCAACAAGTCGAGTAATCAGTTAATTAGTTTTAGTAATATTGAATGTCCTATTATTACCATAAGCATGTTCACTTAACGTACCGTGATCTTATCATCTGGCCAACGTAAAACTATAAAAAGTGCCTGACGTTTTAATTACAGTCATCGTATTGAAGAAAAGACAAGGACCACCTAATCATAGCGTAGAGGAGGAAGCACAACTTACTTTTTAATTTTTTGGTCCTTTTCCGGGCCGTGATGTCCGACACCGTTGGGCGTGAGTCCGTGCGCACGCTTCACACTGGCGTGGCTGTGACTGCGCTGCATATTACCATCTTTCGGCTGCACATTATCAACTTTCGCTTCTATATGCATTCCTGTCATAGAGAGGTTTTTCGGCAGAGCTACGTGACCATTCTCGACCGCTAAGTGACTATGATTCTTTAGTTTCTCATTCACGTGCTGGACAAAGTTGTTCTGTGCCATTAGCCTGTTCTCTCTCACTCTCGATTCTGGAATTTTGATTTCAATGTGCTCGTCTAGCGAGATGGAATCGACAGAACTCAGGTCCAGTGTGTCATTGGAGAATGTCTTTGGTATTGTGCCTAGCATGCGATCTGAAAACACAAATAAATTAAACGTTATCAATTGTGTAAAAAGTTTTTAAAACTCCCAATAAAGGAAAAAAATAAAAGGAAATTAAAAGCCTACAAATCTCGATGATATTTTTTTTTCAAATGTTCAACTTACAAGAAAAACATTGTTGATGTAAAACATCTAATTAATTCCCTAAAACGATATCTAATATGTTTATTAGTATTTAAGGTGCCTAGAAGTCAATTCTTACCTAATTTCTGAGAAGTGGATACGGTAGCCCGGAGCTCATCCAACTGCTTTGCAGAACAAAGAGGCGTGTCCACCTCATAGGTGTTATTGAAGCTAGTGTAATCCACCTGGAAAATACAGAATTTAAAATTAACATATGGGAATAAGATAATAACAAGTTGAAAAGATTAAGAAACCATCAGCAAGGAAAAAGTTACTTATTTCCTCATAACCGATAACATAAAATTCGCAGAAATTTACCTTATATTACATATAAGAAATACAACAAAGCTTTATTGATATATTTACACCGTTAGAATAAGAGAAAGATGCTTATTATTTACAAGAATCTCTACATATAATTTATATTCAGATCATTTTTGTCTTCAAGAGTTTTACAAAATATATAAAAAGTTCGTTTTACCTCATACTCTCCGGTATCTTTTCTGAATGACACCATTGTTTCAAAACGATGTCCCCAAAGAATTTCCGATGGTAGGAAACTGCTGCGTGCCTGAGTCGTCATACCCGTAGACTCGATCACACCCTCTGCAAATATAATGTCAATATTATAAATTAGATGGTCATCATAAGTAACCTAGGTAATAGTAAAATTAACATTGTAGACGTTTTCCTTACTAGAACTACGTTTATAGCTTGTAATAGACAAATCTGACAAGGGCACGAATAGTTCAGACATATGCATATTCTAAAGCAAGTTTTAGGGCAAACGACCAAAACGCGACAGGATAAGTGCCAACAGAACGTTGTATTGTAACAACGCTTTGCGTATATTTATAGAATTTACGTGGAATTGTATTTGTTCTTATAAAGGTACAAAGAAAATAATTATGAAACATTGTCAAACGTTTATTACTGTCGTTAGCTTTGCCGAAACCTTTTTGTAAACAGCCTATTTGAAAAACGGACTTAACAACATGTATCTGTATAATATAGATGCTAAGGCCGTGGAGACTCATAGAACAATGGCATCAACTCAGTAGTCATTTGTTTTCCTCTTAAATCCGTACTTTGATATCTTACCTAACATAACAACAATCTCGAATCTCTCTCTCAGCATGTCTGAAGCGGAAAGGTTGTAAAGAGGCGATTTCTCATTGATCTTGTGTACTATGGTCATCGGCCAAATGAACATCAGTCTGTCTTCCTCACCGTCCGCGCCCACCTTTAGTTCCTGCTGGTAGAACGGTAATACTTCTCCTTCTCTTGTCATCTGTTGATGTAATAAAAATATATAGCTTACTGCAAATAGGAGAAATATATGAATAAAGAGACTATTAGAGTATTACTACAATCACAACATGATTTTAAAGTGTTAGAAAAGCTACGAAATGAGAATTAAAATACATGATGAAAGCATGATAATGTCACAAGACTTTTCTTATTAAATAATCAAAATTCCAAGCAAAATTTAATGTTCTAGAAGTTTTGAGATATTCGCAATATTTCCTAATAAATTGGTCATAACTTGCTTGAACGTTGATTGATTATTTATTTTTTAGCGGCATTCAAGGTTAATTGTGTTTTTAATTTAAATAAACATGAATGAGGCATGCGCATCAAAACGATACAGTAAATTCCAGAATTCAAAACAAACAGCGCAAATGAAAACATCAATTAATATGTCATTAGTATCATACATGCATTTAAAAGATATTTAAATTCTAATGTACTTTTTCTAGCCAAGTAAAGTACATTAGCTCATTGTTAGCAAAGCAATGTAAAAAACAAGGCACAATGCATGCACAGATAATTTGCAGCTTATCCATAGAGGGGTCTTATTAAAACAACATAACATCACGACAGATAAAATATACAAATAAACATAACATTGCATTCGCAACAACATGACAATGACGGTAAAAAAAAGTCTAGAAACGCACTATGGGTACCTTTTTCCGAATAATCTGGGCGCGGACGTGCGCTTCGAGGATATGCGATTTTCGTATATCTCCCACTCGGAATAGAAGGCAAAATTCCCCGTCTCTTAGACATATCACCGCGTTCCTCGAGAATAGGAGGGTTGTATTTCGTTTTTTGGCCCTCGCCAGCTTCGCGAATATAAGACCCACCTATGGACAAGAGAAAAAAAATTGATTCTGCTTTTGCAACATTCAAACTGGGGATCGAAACTTGACTTGCTGAAGTACAAAGTTCGACGCCCCCTACGATGTGTGCGATGTATCTAACCACCTAATCCGGTTAAATGCAGATTAAAAGCGTGCTGACTGAAATCCCCAATCACTAACCAGTCTCCGCTTTGTTGTAATAATATACCTTGCGGCGAATAATTTGTGCTCTTATGTGCGCTTCGACAATATGCGATTTCCTCATGTCCCCGACTCGGAACATAAGACACAGTTGTCCGTCTCGTAGGCATATCACTGCATTTCTGGAGTAAAGCAGGGTTTGGGCGCGTTTCTTTGGTCTAGATAGCTTTGCGAATACGATTCCCACCTAAAATTAGAATCATTCGTACTGTAGCGGATTTGTTTTGTATGAAACAGCTGGACAGAGCCGTTCGTATTGACCCCATTAGGATTTCGAAACATGCTGGAAACGTGCATCACTTACAAACCCTACATTTAATACAAATTAACGTGCTTTAGTATTCGTTATCCATCTCATAGTAAAAGTAATCGAAGCGGCCAGGTGACGTATTTTTCGTTATAGTTTTTAAAAGACCATCTGGATCACAGTTTCATACGTTAATACTTTTGGATCATGTCCAAGTTTATTTTGATATTAAATTAATATATTGGCTCCGAAGCAGGAAGATTTCTCTGACGAAATTCAATAACCCTATAAACTAACATTGATACACAGTAATATGGTTGGATTTTCAAAGTATTATTCCTAATTATAGTATTTCGTCTACCAGAATACAGAGACCTAATTGGTTCAAATAAATATTAAATGAAACTATCGATCAACTTCAAAGAGTGAATTTCATTTATTACGTGAAATTAAGATATTTTACCGAATTTAGAATCTAAGTTAAATTAAGTCCCGAGTCTCAGAGTCATCTTCACCAGTATTTAACCAAATGAAAAGTAAAGTAAATGAAAAGTAGCACAATTTGGCAGAAAAACTTACCATGAAAGCTTGAATGAATACACCGACGATACTCTGTAAGCACATAACGAAGATAGCTTCTGGACACTCTTCATTGGTGGTTCTGGAGCCGTAGCCGATGGTGTGTTGCGTTTCGACGGAGAAGAGGAAACAGCCGGTGAACGAGTTGACATTGTTGAGGCAGGGAATGAATTCGGAAGTGCTGTTGGGGGGCGGTGGGTTGAGGTCCCCGTGGGTGAAGATGATGAGCCACCAGATGAGCGCGAACAGCAGCCAGGAGAGGATGAAAGAGAGCGCGAAGACGAGCAGCGTCCAGCGCCACTGGGCGTCGACGAGCGTCGTGAAGATGTCCTGGAGGTATCGGCGCCTGCGCTTGGCCACGTTCCATTGCACGACGTTGCAGTCGCCGTGCTTGAAGATGACGCGTTTCCTCACGCGCCTTGCTGCGTAGCGGGCTTGACGGTATCTGCAAATATCATTTATTTTAATTAAAATGAGCTTTTACTTTTATCAACTAATAGATTTTGAATCAAATATTAGGTAATTATGTGTATTTTATGTTTATTTGTAGTCATCTTAGCGAAATACATATCTCAATGTGATATGTAAACTACTGAAGTTTGTTTTGTAAACATCCTTTAGTCATCATGTTCAACATGTTTCACTAATTTTAACATTTTTAAATATTATGCCATTGCCAAACCATAAATATTTAATGTAATAATGGACCGTTGTGCTACTATGGTATCGTGCTTTGACCTAGCATTTATAATTGGCGTTTGAATTCAGTCGAAATCCATTATTCGGACGTTGAGCCGTGACGCACTTTCCGATTACAATAATCAAACATTTGTTAAACTGCTGTTATATTAAATTATATCTCTAAAATACAGTCGATTCAGTATTATTTTTCAAATGATGAAACCAGCGTTTGACGATGATATCACATGATATTAAGGCGTTGTGGTAGGAATATGGTAGAGAAGTTACATTTTAAATAAATAATCATTTTACCCTTTCTTTATTAAAGGCATATTTTGTACGCGTAAACTAAACAATGAAATACAAACACTTTAATAACTTAGCAACGCAAATGCAAATAAATAAGATCAGATTTGTAAATTATAAAACAAATAGAATCTCGACAAGGTAAATAAAAATTATTTGCTCTAAAAGCTTTTACGAATAACTTGCGAGTGTAGTCCATTAGTTTGTGTTTGCGTTTGCAATCTCGTCACTTAAACCCGAAGGACAATCTGGCTTCAATTAATTTAACTGTTTTTCCCTAGTGTTATATAAAGATTAGATAAATCATGCAAGCTCCATTAAATAAATGGAAGCTTGTGTCAGAAAGCTCTGCGTCAATAAAAGCTTTTTCGGCTTTCTAGTTGAACTTACTTATTATGTATCTACATACAATGGTAAAGTGGAAAAACCAAAAGACATAATGAGATTATTTTCATTACAATGTTATGAATAGCGGACTGAGAGTATTTTCGTTTTCCCAAAAACTTTTAAATATTAAAACCCAAGAGTTTTTGCATAGTGGTCATTGTTGATAAACGATGTAATAACACGGCTTTAACTAGCAATATCTTATAACTAGTCTCGATTTTAATGGTCCATGACAGGTTTACGGGCCACCGTTTTAAACCAAGATATGAGGTATGGGGTTGTTTAAGTCTTTTCCTGCAGCCTAAATACTCGAAGAGAAAAAGAAACAGTTAAGGCTAAATCTGGTTGTAGGATTTGATGTTATTTAGAGATTTTAAAAAGTTAGGTTCAGCAGTGGACGACGATAGTCTAACATGATGATGATATTAAGGTTTTGGGTCCTCTTAATATAATTATTATAAGATTCGTCGCAGTAATACTCTGTGATTAGTATATGTTAAATGAATTTGTGAGTGAAATCATACTATAATTATTGTTTATTATTATTTGTTTATATTGTAGTCATCTGTTGTGAAAGCATGCAATAACAAACGTGGTGCAGTTGTAATGTTTTTAATATTAGTCATTTCTCAGGTATTTATTTATAATATGTAAACATATTTCAGTCATCCTTTCAAAGTAATAAAAAAACTAACTTTAGATAATATGTTAATTTTACTAACAAGGATGGCGTAGCACTTTAAACTGGTCTACGAGAATAACTCTCTACTCTCCTGAGATAAATACTAAACTATTGTAGCGTTTTTTCTCAGAAGGTGCAATTTTCTGTTCAATTCAAGGTATTGTTACTATTTGATTGTTAGTGTTATACACAACATTCATACTCTATTCACATTAGACTATACCAGAGTTAACGGATAAATTATGTACGTATTATTTTAAGCCTATCACAGTGACGTCATAGTATGTCGTGTGACGGGTTGTCCAGGGCAAAGACGTCATCAACCGCTCATCAACCGCCTCCTTCACGTACTCTTTGTGAACGCTGGAAATAGCTTCATATAAAACTGTATCTATTCTTTTCTTATACTACTTTTTCAATAGCGTTCATGAGTCAGACGCTATACTATTATTATGAGAGACCTTCAATGTTTCGTCGTCGGTGCAACTAATAAATTCTTTTAAAATCCTTCTAATAGCTTTATGCGTTCTGAAATATCGACTTACTTTTGTAATTCTTCTCTCCACGCGGACTCGGATGAGTTTACCGGCTTCCCGGTCATAAACATGGATACTTGGCTGATACATCTTTTGAGTCCAGACATTGTCCTAAGCATTAATTTCACCGGTCTAGCTATTATGTCCACGGTCCGATACTAGTCACTTCACGGTTCGGAGATCAGTCCTTCACTGTCAACGGCTGCCCAAACCGGCACTTTTATGCAAATTATAGACTAATAATTCATTGAAAAAGAAATTCTAAATATACTTCGCGTAAAAAGTTAATAAATTGTCTCCGCTCTATCTTTGAGTAAGACGTTAATCAAACATTCACTGAAAACTTCTTTAATATCGAACAGTAGCACCACAAACTTCCTCATCGTCTTTACCAACAACATATTGAAGGGGAAACGCACAAACTTGAACTAAATAAAAATGACGTCTCAATTTATTTTTTGCAATCATTCAATTAAACTGGCAATAGTACTGGGTTTGAAGAGAATTGGAGCGATACTGAAACGGGCGGATGTTTAACGGAACAGATGCGAAGACGTTCGCAAACAAACACTACAGGGGCGTCTCGTGCCAACCTCGACGTAGACAGTGGCGCCGCGACGCCGACGGTCGGGATTACTCTATTTTCCATTTACTTTCTCACACACTCTGTTTATATACATAAACATACAAAGGGGTATTTCAAAAACTATTCTATTTCTAAAACGCATTCTTTTAATCCCGGTCGCAAATAGATTCGTTAAAAAGTTCACGAAGATAAAAAAATGCGAATTGGAAATTTTGTGGATCCAAAAAGTTTGTCCGTTTCTTTTGCGTTAAATATAAAAGAGTTACAAAGTGACTAAAGAGTTTGGTATAAATAAAACTGGAAAAATCTTGCCTGTAGAAGAAAATAATAAGATAATTCAATTACTGAAACCATTTAGTTAGCAGACTGGTTATTACTGGTGATATCACCGCATGACCGGGGCACATTTAATTCTTTCACTATTTATTCGCTTTGCTCGGTGACCTATTAATTATGTGCAAATGAAATGGCGTCTCCGTTTCACGGCCAATATCATTAATTGCATTTTAAACGGCACCATTTGAATAATGAAGCGTCAGAAGATTCTAGCATATTCATGTTTATTTATTACAAATATTTATCAAACTATTCTCTCCTCACACTTCTTATGTTCTTATGATGAGCTTAAGAAAAGCCTTATAACCGTGTATTTGTTTGTATTCTTGTTCTGTAGCTATTACTTTTTACTACTTTTGTAATTCAGAATAAACGAATTGTTCAATACGTTTTAAGTTTCAACTTTACCTAACCTATGTTTCGTGTTTAGGTAGAACCTTTAGTTGCATTGCCTGGGGCAATGTGTCTTTTGACATCTTTTACCTTTTTCGTATGATACATGATTAATCTATTAGTCGATTAATAACTGAAATTATAGGTAATAAAAATACAATGTATTAAATGTTTGACCCTAGTCTCAGTCGCATTTTACATGTATTTTTTCTAATAAATCATAAATATAGAGTCGATTAGTTTTAAAAAGACTTTGTTATTTAGCTTTTAGTATTTTTATCGGCTACAATAAAACGTGACCGAGTTGCGTCGATTCATTCCAGGCATTCGCTATGACCATTGTAATTGACCGCACGTAAACAATTGCCTAACGCGAACTCCGATAAATTAAGTCACGTGACACATGCCCAAACAACATCGTACCTTTAATATATTTCAGAACTATTAAAATCTAACAAAGAGATGAGACAAATACCTGCGTAATGAAGGTTAGAAAAATTTAAATTTTCAAAGCTATTTCTTATTTGAATACATTGTTTTCATAACCACTTTAAAATATGCGCAAAAAGGTTAATGACAAGGTGGTATGTAGTCGTGACCTTGCCGAAAACTCGTGTTGGATCATTACCCGAACCTCCAGACAGTCGAAATGTCTTTGATTGGTGTTGAAATAAAACAGGTGGAATTCCCCCTTGCACCTCGCCCCTCTCAGCGACGCCAAATCTCTTTTTTTTCGGCCAATGGCAGAAGAGATTCTAGAAGCTTGCCAGTTCTGTTTGCCAAACTCGCAGCATCTATATATTCAAATCTATGTATATCACGTTATTTAGTATTATTTTATTTATGTTTTGATAGTAAACTCATCACCAGCTCATTATTCGTCCCCACTGAGGGTCACGGAGCCTACTTTAAGGAATGAATGACAACCACGATGGCCCAGTGCGCTTTGGTTGAATACACACATATCTTTGAATTTCTTCTTCGATACGTGCAGATTGTATAATTAAATATTAATATTGTATAACGATCAAGCTTCGTATTTTGACTCCCGACTTCACTTGCTAATACTGAAGTGTGGTAAATTCCTCGAATACTATTAAATTCATGTTTTAGAATTTACTATCGTATATTTTATACGCAATATTTTTATGATCAACTAAAACGAAATCGTAAACAATAGAAATACTGCTGCGAAGATCGAAAATGAAAACAAAATATAAAAACGTTGAATCAGACGGCTGTAAATATTGACCGATGGAAACCATTTTCCATATTATAGAATTATTATAATTTTGCTAAAAACATATCAATATTAGTACACTACTAAAGAGGTTTCTCTCTAATCCGTTTATCTAGCTTATGTAGGAACCCGTCGGGACCATAGAATAACTCTTGCTTACAGAGGTTTCTCGCGTATCCAGGTTCGACTGTATTGGCCATAAAATGATTATTTAAGCCGTCTTGTCTTTAGGAGAAAAAATTAGAATATTTTAACGAGAGATGAAACAAGCATTTAATTTGTTACTCAATTGATCTTTGTAAATCTGAAATTAACGTCTTAGCAACGATTAGTAAACAAAACAATTCTTAACATCGCAATTACATTTACGATATGGTTGAAATACAAGAAATCTTTGCGTAAACAATGTACTCTAATAAACTTGCAGAATAAAATTGTTTGAATGATACGTTCTCCTTTTGTTTGACTTTTATTTTAAATACAATCACCTATAATTCTTTCAATAATAGTTTAACACTTTGTTGTAGAGAGAGAAACTCGACGCGGCAAAATCTATAGTCGTTGAATGACATATAGATCAGTTATTCATGTAGATTGAAATATGCTCTATTTCTTAGAAGATGTTTGCAGAAGTAAGTTTTATTTTTAGTAACGGATATATTAATAACTACATTTATTACTATCTTCCCTGCGATTTTCGTTTATCTATATCAAATTTTAAGTATACAAAGTGGTTTAAGAGCACTAATTATAAAAATAGCTTGTGGTCTTTTGTAATGGTCTATTTATGGTTTCGTTAACAGTGCTTCGTTTTTATTGACGATATAAAGCTACTGATGTAAGATTTATTGAAACGCTTTGAAGTGTTCGAATTTTGCTTTGTGTTACTCTTTTTAACCGACTTCCAACAAAAGGAGGTTATAACCACAAAAATTAAGACTGAAATAGAATTATTTCTTAGTTAATAGAAGATAAATGAAAATCAATACGGTAGAGAGTATCATTAAATTACTGCGAATAAAGTTATTTTTAGATAATGTTTAAGAATAACTCTCTTTGTCAACAACATGGTCATTCAAGATTACTGCAGTTTATTGACATTTCGTCACCTCGATAAACAAATTAAGTGCAAGTTATTACATATTAAATATAGAGACGCAACTCGGTTCCCACCAAAGATAATGCAAAACAGACACTGATTCTATTTTCTTATGTTTGTAAAGGACGAAGATGAACTGAAGTCCAAACTGATCAGAAGGCTGTATACAGAGAAGCGTCTACTATACGTTATGCTGTAGTAATCGTAGTACTTCAATTTGATGTTGCAGAATTTCTTACTGCTGAAATAGAGAATATTACGGCTTATGTTTGACTCTAGAAAATTGAACCCAGAGTCTACGTGGCGTTAGTACAATCGTTTATACGTAATTAGATTTGTTCCTTCGTGCGTCAGATGGTCGTGTTATAACAGAAATATTAATAGCATTGTTGTCTATATTTATAAATAGCTTACGTTAGTATGTCCTAATCTTATCGTGATAAATGGTCACTTCTAACGTTAGAAATAAGTTGCAATTAGCGCTAATTTAGGAGACGATTCAGTACGACGGACAGATAAAAGTTCAAAGAATAAAAATTGCATCGCTGTTTTACGTCTAAGAAAATGTCAAGTCTAGTCCGTAGTCATTTAAAACTGACGGAAAGACTCAAGTCAGAAATACCGCAACGTGATGGCTAAAAACAATTTACAACAGAGACGTCTGGCACTGACATCAAACCAATTACTCCCAACAAATTATGGTCCAGTTTTTATTCTATCCAAAAGTCACTAACTAAGGTCAATTTACTATTGTTTGTTAGAAAATTGTTTTATACAAAAAATCATGGTCACATGCTTTTATTCATATTTTTAATGACTCCTTTCTATTGTTTTGAATCAACGTCTATAACCTTTTATTCTTAGTCTGAATTAAGTAACGATGAATAAGGTTCTAAATGCACGGATTTTCCTTGATTTATCTAAACTATGTACGCAATCCTAACGTATTATGTCAATTATTAAAACTATGCCGATTATTGTAACAATACATTTTAAATAAAACTTCCTCAAACAACTTCTAGTAATTGTTTAAATTATTTCAATAAGGAATTTAAAACAAGGGAAATATATTATCTAAGACATACTTCGAATATGTGTCGTATTTGAAGCCAATGATAAATATCAAAGTTTAAACCGGAGTGAACTTCGTTCTCAACGAAATAGACACAAACGTTGTTGCCAAGGCGCGTCATTTTGGTGACACGTGAGTCTGAAATAGCTATTCGCTACGGTGTATCAGATTCAATGTAATATGAAACATTTTCATAGTCGACTTTAAGTTTTGCTACTCACTAACAGATGGCACTTTTTACTAAAGCACCAATTCCAATGTTAAGCAGTGTTAAAACAGTAATATAGTTTACTTTAGCTTATATTTATTGCGCTAATACAAGTACCCACCTGTGATCGAAAGTCACTCATCTAATATAAATAACGACAAAACAATATCGAAGGGTGTTGGTAAAATGCGTAATTAAAAAGCAATTTTAACGAGAATGTGTAAAAAAAATAGTAAATATTGCATATCTAATAATCAATGGAATTTTTCTTAGATTTGACAAGGTCTAAAACATCAACGGTTCTTTGGGCTGGTTTCAATCTGACTCACCGTTTTACCAATCGATTGCAACGACTTCGTGATAAATACCAGTCTTAGACAAAAAACAGTAACGGAAATATTAGACATATTGTTGACGTAATACAACAAAAAAGAGGTGGGCGAAAAGGTTTTTGAACTTCATCTAGTAACTGAGGATGCTGATCTCATCAGCTTACAAGGAAAAGGTAACCTAGAAAATGTATTGCATTAATCTGTTTTCTTGACCTCAATGATATCATCAGAAAACCAAAGCAGAGCCTTAATTGTTTCTCTCGAGTCATTATCATTTGATTACTATTTTCTTTGAAAAACTCTGATATAATATCAAACAATGATAAAACATTTAACAAAATATTATGTGAATCAATTAATGAATTTGAAAACAGATCATGACCGTGACTCAACTTGCATAATAATTGTAACTACATTCAAATAAAAACATAACTTTAACTTAAGCAACATTAAAAAGTAAGCAAAACTTGCATTACTCCTTAGCAATTGATTACTTACAGTTGTAGAAAATATTGATTTATTTTAATTCATCAAATCCTCGAATTAAGTGCTCTGTTCAAATGCCTTTTAATAGCGTGTTTATTTCTGAAAAATGTACACATTTGTTGGAATAATAAAGACGTAGGAATTAAAATAAAAAATTCTGCGTATATTGATTTCTTATTTTAATTTTTATACGTTCTCTACATTTTTATATTCATTCATTAATTATTAATCGTGATACAAGTATTAAATAAAATACAATAGTTCCTTGAAGTTATAATCGAGTTTGCTACAAAGAATATTTATCATAACATTGATGACGTATCATGTTTATTCAGGTGACAACAGAGATTATGTCAGTTGTTTGACGTCACTCCCACTTCTGAGGCCCATTTACCAGGCCCTACAAAAACAAACAAACCAATAATTTCAAGACATACTCGTACGAAATCGTATCTGTCTACATCTACATCTACTCGTACACTATTATATAAAACAATAATGCTTTTTATGTTTGTCTCTATATATTCTTGAATCTTTAAAACTACTCAACGGATTTTGATGCGGTTTTTTTTAATAGATAGAGTGATTCATAAGGAAGGTTTATATTTATAACTAGCGAACCGCCCCGGTTTCGCATGAGTGCAATTATTATAATTATGTTATGTACAACGTTCACAGTTTTTCTGTAGTGTATTTAGTATCAGCATTGCACCCGTGCGTAGCCGGGGCAGGTCGCTAGTAGTTAAATAATACATTTGCTAGATATAAATGTATCCTCGTTGAATCGATCACGATATTGTCCGAAAATATGCAATAAATGTTCCTGTGTTTCGTCTAGCAATTGAATATTTAACATCAATTACAGTTACATAAGCCATTAGAAATTTGAGGTCAAGTGTTACGCATTGATTATTTAATATTTCTACAGGAATAGAGCTTGATATCTATTCTCTGATAAGTCAAAGCATGTTTAAGAACAATTGATAGAGACCAATAGAGAGTCATTGTCAACGTGAATTCTGCGCCAAAAATTATAAAATAAATATGCATAATATCAAGTAGTAGTGCTGATTAATTAAAACGAACAAAACAGTATTCAGGAATTCGGGGTTTTAAGTTAATAAATCATTTTTATCTTTAAATACGTTTTGATTGGTTTTCGTTCTAAGAAAAGAGATATTCTTATAATGCTGTCTTGCTATATTTCACCTGCGTAAGGTTCTACATCGAACGATTCAAAGAATTCTTTAGTTAGTGCTATTTTAAGAGGTTTCGAACGCTGGTAAACCCGCTCTGCGCCGGCGCCTGTTACAAGTCCTAATTATGTATACGTCCTACATATTTTCCTTTGGTATGAGGATGTTTGTTGAGTATTACCATTTGTTTTTCTAGTTAAAACAAACGGTATTTCTAGTATTAAATTATATTAATTAATTGTTGTTATAAAAAACTAGTTTATGGTTCAATAATAACTAGACAGCTTTAACTGTAGTTTGGTATTTAATGTATTTTAGTGGTTAAAATGTGATTGTTATGTCTCAATTTAGGTTACAGGCTTAAAGCCAAGCGCCCACTGCAAAAGAGTAATGAGCGAGAAATGGTGAGCTGAGCTGGTGAAATGTGCTTGCGTCCTCACCAACAAAGAGCTGAGCTATGCGAGCTCAACGTCATAACGCAGCTGTCTCATTTGACTCAGCTCGGCTCTCGACAACATTTCGGTCTTTGTTGTTGAGGACACAAATATAAAGTTTTGTATTAAAATGGAAAATGAGGCCGCCCATCTCCCGCTCAGTTATTTACTCTTTTGCGGTGGGCGCTCACCTTTAGCAACGTTTTTAATGTACACGAGGCATGTGAGAAGTGTGATAAGGCATGGCAGGAAACATGGCGAGCACCGAATACTTCAATTGCAAATATAAGCGATAACACACCGTCACACATATAAAGTGTACAGTCGCCCACTAAAGTGCTTTGTAAGATTTTTGGATATTTCATCCATAGACAGAAGTTTGTTAGGGTGCATTAAATAGAAGAAATCGACACTTATCGCCTTTCTAAGTAACCATTAGGTTTAGGATCGTGTTGATTTTAAGGTAAACACAAAATACTCAGCTTTCTAAAAACTTACCACGTTGTAAGTTGCACATTTACCTATAAACCTACATAGGATTTTAGTATAGCTACATCATTGTGTACGACTGTACTGGATTCGCTAATAAGCACATTGTTGTGCAGAATGGCAGTCGGTGGCGGCGCGAAGGAAGTGACCGGCCTCGGCGGCCATTGGTACAGTCGTGCTCAGAATTCGCTCAAATTATATTTAACGGTCTTTCTTTAATACCTTACTTTCTACAGATAGCTGTTTGAAACCTAGTTAAGCAATACACTGTTATCTAATTTGTATATTTGACTACTTCGCGAGTTCTCTGTTGCATAATGAGAGAAATTATTAAAATACAATATGTTACTTACTAGTTTTTTAAACGTACATAAAATTGTTACTTCATAAGAAGACAATTCCTCGTAATCTAAGTAAATCTCTTTAATAAAATATTGTTGTTTCTTAAAATAAACAATACGTAACATTAGAATAGGTTCTAAACTCGTCGCTTCAGTTAAACTGATTTTCTTTAACCTAATGTATGTGAGATCTCATTGCGTTATTTTAGGCCCGAACTAAATCGATTTGTAATTTACATTTAAAAAACGATTTAAATACATTTAAAAAGCTTTGAACTTGAAAGATTCTCGGAATGAATAAATTGGGACATTCGTCACCTTGTTCAAGGACCCATAGAAAATAGCTGTTGCGATTGTGAAATCCAGTCGCAAACTTATACAAGATACTACTGTCGTCCCTTACATTCTCTTTACAAGAACTGAGACAATAATATATTTAGCAAGAGTTTCGGCAGTGAAAACGCACGGTGACAAGAGCATTGTTCCGTTTCGGCAAGTCTAGTCCGGCGTCGAGTTTCCTGTAAAACATCGAGATCCGTGATAAAATAAGGACGTCCGTTTCCTTTGTCCACTTTGCATGCGACGTGAAAGTCACAGGTAAATCTTTTTCATGGCTCATCAAGTCGTTTGAAGTCGGAAGGACCTTATAAATGTTTAAAGACTAATGACGACATTGAAGAGTAACGATTAGTACGTTCAATTGTTAATCTTCTAGTACTAGTAGTAATAGGTAATTCTTGAACGTCATCAACTGAGGCTTTATTAAAAGTATAGACGGTGAAGAACAGTTTTCGATTATGTCTATTCATTTTTGTGAAGTTTTATAATATTTATTTTTATTATCGTGTGATATAAAGATTCGCTAAATCAGCTATGGCTTAAATCATTTGGACATTGAGAAATTGGTATATTTGGGTTATTGAAATGTAATTGTCGTGCATGATTGTATGATAGTTGAGTGAAACCTTACGAGTTAAATGATGTGGGCAATAAAGGAAACGATAAAGCCTAGGAAGGCTGTAATTGTACGAGAGAGGGATACAGCAATAAACTATACCGCAACGAAGCCATGTGGGTGCCTTTGTTCTTGAACTCTACGTTTATATCAGAGTTCTCTAAAGAAATTATGAGCGATCAGGTTCAATCTCATGAATATGCTGTTTGAAGACACGCAAGAATTCGAATAGTATTCAAGCATATCTTAACTTGATGGGTACTGTTATTTTATGTGTCAAGAAAAAAAATACCTAACATGTTCTCTTAAAGTAGTAATTACTACTTGGTGGTGTTGAATAAATTCAATTGGAATGTGTTATGAGTCTCACAAATTAAAACTGAGAAGTACTTACTTGAGAAAGAGATTAAGGGAGCTATCATTCCTGGTTGTCGGGACGTCCTTCACACTGGAAGGTTCGCTGCGAACTCCTCGGAGAGAGAGCCTGAGCTGTCGCGGGATGGTGCTGAGCAGGCCGCTGCTGTTTCTCCTCTGATTCAGACTCTTGGATCGCGTCAGCTTGTTGGACTCGATATCGATCTGCGGGGTCACGGACACATCGTCCTTGCAGATGGTAGCACTCGACGCGTTAGTCTTAATAATAGTAGGCACGGCAGTCTTCATTTCACCCAGCAACTTCTCCCACGGCGACTCCACATCTTCCTCCGAGATCGTCTCGAAACTCCTCGGGCCGACGGACGACGACGTTTTGTCTGACATTTTGAAGGTTAACTAATGTTATAAAGGAACGGAACGCAGCTTAACAGACACCTCACACACTTCGTCACTTTGGATTTTTAGTTTCTTGACAACACTTCACTCTTATCATAATATCCATTTGTAAATCATAATGTTTGGGATAAAAATGTAGACACTGAAACAAGAGAAAAAATAGAAGTTATTATAAATTCACATGACAATACATCGCGTAATGATATCATAGAAATCAAGATGAAATTTTAAATAAACGGGTACTGGCTTTTAAGCCTCACTATTAGTATCTTTAAGTTTTAACAAAGTTAAATACATCTAACTTATATAACAGCTTAACAATTAGTTACAAAGCGTGTAATGTCTGAAAGTAAATTACATGTGTTAGCAACAATACAAGCCACGCGAATGAAATCTCCAGCGTATAATAACAATAAAGACTATTATTTGAAGAGAAAGGCGTTCAAAAATCAGACACAGGAAACCGAAATGAAAGCTAGGTACGGTAGCGTCGACTTTCCATTTGTTTAACAGAAATTATGAAAATAACGGTTACATTTGAAACGAGGTTTAAAAACTACATACATTGTAAAGCTACAATACAGACTTTACACACTTATTTTAAGTAGGTATACCGTGAAAGTGTCTATAATTGAAATTTAATAAAGGTGCGTCCAGTCTGTACGAGAGGAGGAAATCAAATACTAATTATACGACTATTACTTTGAATTTATATACGAGATGTCTTCTAACATATAATCAGTAAATACGTTTTAATAGTTAAAATTTTAATGTCATGGATAAATGTTATTCGAAAGTGAAACTTATCAATTTAACCAGTACATAAATATATGTAATTTTATGTAGTAACTAGCTGTTGTGCGCGACTTTGTCCACGTGGAATTAAATAATATAGCCTATGTTATTCAGGGATAATGTAGCGTTCTAATGGTGAAAGAATTTTTGAAATCGGCCCAGCTGTTCTTGAGTGATTTCAATACATACAAAAATTCAAAAATACACTTCTTTCTTTATAATATTAGTATAGATAATGAATTTAGGTGAACATTGATTAGCTCTTGATTAAACTAACCGAAAGGACAAAGATTCTAGAATATTTATTTCTTTTTCCAAGAATAAGTAAATGTGAATGAACAAAGTCAGTTTTTTCTAACACTTCTTTTTAGTACTCTACTCGTACGTAATTCTTATTGCTTTATAAATCTAAAAATAAAAATAGCAAACTGGATTCCTTGGAGAGAATTAATTCAAAACCAGAATGTTTATTGCATTCTGACCCAAATACATTTAGATAATGTTTACATTTAGCATTTATGAGTTAGTTAAAACCGCTATTACTAACGGAATGAGTTTTGTTGATAAATTCTTTAAATATAAATAATCAGATTGATCACAAATAAGTAGTGTTGGGATTTTATCCGGATAAAAACTCAAAATGGATAAATACTCATAATTTCTATCTTTTCGGCGTGATTTTTACCAAAAACGTGGATAAAAACTATCTGTCATTTCATAAATGTAATTTAACACAAACATGTTTTTTTATGAATAAACGAGATTGGAATAAAAGAATAACAAAAATAAAATGATATCTAACGTGCTTTGTTAATTAATTAAATGATGAAAACAACTTTTGAATGCAAAATTATTAGGTACTTCCGCGTACCTATGTATAGGTCTACCAGGATCTGATGGCAAAAAGGGAAAAAAGAATTGACCCTAGCAATACTGGGGAAATCGGAGTAAAACGTTTCGATACTTTGTTTTCCTAATCGTACGGGGTTTTATCCGTTTCGGATAAAAACTCGAGTCGTCTGCCCATCAATACAAATAAGTCATAAATATATAGATACGACAGTTTACATGTGATAACGGGTTACATTTTTGCGTTCCTTCAAAGCGAATTTGTAGTTTTGTATCTAAACTGCTTTGTAGTTGCACTTTACGGCAGTAACACTTGTAATATTATATCTAGCTGTCCTTATAATTTTCCTTTATAAAACAGAGACGACAATATTTGTTAATACAAATGCTACAGCAGTGGAAATCTACTTGTAGTCGCTTATAACAGAGCGCTGAATTATTGTACTTCGGCGTCAATATTATTTGTTGCAGCGCTGTAATTTGTTTTATGTAAATTCAGTCTTACATTTCTGATCTCATCGACTGACTAATTCAAAGAAATTTTCTCGGTAATACATAAAGAATATTGTGAGTCAATTTGCGGAACAAATTCATTCGTACTGCATAACTGTGTAATAAATTAAATTATTATTTCAGTCCAATGATATTTAATAAAAGTCAAATCGAATGTTGCCTACTGGACGCCGGAATGTGGTGTAATGTTTTAGTTACTAGCTGTCACCCTCGACTTTATATGCGTGACTAAAAACAAAAAAATAGTAAATAGCCTATGTGGTCTTCGAGACGTTTTACCTCTGTGTAAAATTTCATCGAGATCAGGGGAGCTACCCAAAGTATCTTTCGATTGGCGATATCTCTGATCGACAAACATTCAATATGTCATGTGCTTGTCACGTGTAAGATATCGAACGTCATTGTCAGATCCACACATTTTCGTCGATTCCATCAGCGATATCGCCAATTGAAAAGTACTTTGGGTAGCCCCCCAGTTGAGCCGTTTCGAAGACCTTCAAACAAACATCCAGCCAACGTAGCTATCGCATTTATAATATAAAAATAGTAAGAAGTGAAATTACCATTGTCTTCTTTAAATGATTACAGTTTATATAACAGTTACATTCGTAAGAATATTTTTAGTTAAGAATTTTGTTATTTTAGGAATGTAGTTACTATACGGAAATATATCGTTATATATTTAGTTCGGAACACAATTCAAGCGTGAGACGTCCCGACAGTCAACTCTTTGAATATAATGTATTTTAAACGTAAAGCTTTGCCAAGTGGTTCGTGTTCCCCGAATGTGGGTCAATGCTCCGATTTATATTAAAATTTAATTCAAGATAAGATATTCATCATCAGAAAACGTTTCATGGTGAACTAAATCATTCATAAAACAGAGAAATTAGAAGTAAATAGAAGTAGTAACCAATTAAATAGGATTAAAGGTTCAAGCAAGCTTCAATAACATTCGGAAATTGCATTGTAATTTTGCATACATTTAAATCTGGCACAGATGTTTATATACCTTTATTATTTTATTTATTTACAAGCTGTTGTGCGCGACTTCGTCCGCGTGGAATTAAATAATATAGCCTATGTCACTCGGGGATTATATAGCTTTCTAATGGTGAAAGAATTTTTGAAATCGGTCCAGTAAGTAGTTCTTAAGTAATACAGTAAGTAATTCTTAATACAAAAATTCAAAAATACAAAGTTTCTCTCTTTATAATATTAGTATAGATTTTAAACTTTAGCAAAATGTCAGTACAAGGAGGTCTTAATGCCTTGTGGCATTCTCTACCAGTTATCCTGCAACTTAGCGGAAAGAAAATAGCGAATTCGTGCAATTTTAATATTTTATTTGCAAACATATCAATGTTTTAATTCCATTGTTCAATTACAAAGTGTTAATTAAATGGAATATTTATATAGAATTTTCCATAATTGTGAATTATTTTCAGTATGATGATCTAATTTCCAGGATGAGTCCCTTTCGGGTAGTTTGCTTGAT
>QDHC01005561.1:547714-578187 GCA_013186455.1 Papilio dardanus tibullus | reverse complement strand
ATCATTTGGACACAGTCGTATACAAAAAACAATAGCATAGCGATAGACAACCTTGTCATACAGCTGTTAGTAACTGTCCATTATTAGCTTATTGAAAAGATCTACTCCGTCTGTCGGGAATAACTGTGATTTTTTAATTTATACAGTCACATTATCTATGGGTCATTAAATTGTTAACACTATGAGCTATGACTCATAAAGACTCCACTAGACTGTCATATAGCTCTATGGCGTTTCTACTGTGCGCGCTTTCATTTAGTTAAAACTAGTCTAGAATTATTAAGTATTGTGTAATAATGGGGCCAACGACATTTTTATTGTTAGATACTAACTCCGTCTTGTAATTAATTTGATTTAAAAACAACTTGAAGCTAAAATTGTTTTTGTCTCTTTGTCTTATGTACGAAGTTAAGTGCCCAAATATATGAGTATGGCGTTTTTACTAAACAATATTCAAGGTGGTAACAAAAGTTAACAATTTGGGTAACCTTCATTTGTTCTGAATGTTGGACCTTGTCATAAGCAGCCGCATCTAATAAGCAATTTCCTAGATAATCAGTTACATACAAACAACATTTTAATAACAAGCTCCAATGTAATAACAACTGGATAAATCAATTGTTTTATGAATAAAGATGAATTATGTCACTGACTATTACAATAACAATAATTGTTGTATAACTTTAGAACTCAACTCCTCTGACTCTTATTTCTAAAAACGTAGGACAGTTTAAACTAGCATTAAATATGTCTCTATTGAAAAACACAGTCGTATATTTGCTCTGTGTGTTCTTTACAAAAAGTAAAGGTCAAACAATGTACAGACAGTGATAATTTTAATAATAATAAAGATGGCGTTCTTTTTAAGCAATAGCGATTTACAATTGCAATCGAAAATCGAGGCTTTTTATATATTAGATTCAATTTGGCAGTTTTTATTAACCTAAAGTGACCGTATGTAGACGATAATTGTGACCATTTACAGTTCCTAATACGGACGCCATTATTGTACGACTAACGTCATAGTTTATTGTTTATTTTGATGCACAAAGGTTACTACAAGTAAACATACGTGGTACTTTATTCTGTAGTACCTTGCTATAGCTACCACTAGATGTAACAATACGAAAATATTGTGTGATCATTAGCTGAGAGGACATTGACTGAGGGGCACGGTGCCTGCCTTTTGTTTGGGGTGATTAGGCCATAGTCAACCACGCAAAATTAATGCCATATAATATTTTTTAACCGTCTTTGACTCTACCTTTCGTTCGTTCGTTAACTCTACCTTTAAATCTATACTAATAGTATAAAGAGAGAAACTTTGTTTTATTGTATTTTTGTTTGTATTGAAATAACTCAAGAACTACTGGGCCGATTTCAAAAATTCTTGCACCATTAAAAAACTACATAATACCTGAGTAACATAGACTATATTATTTAATTCCACGCGGACGAAGTCGCGCACAACAGATAGTCGGTTTATAATTTGCACTCTACTGAATGGTGACAAAAATAGACTTCGCGATGGTACTTGGCCTAATTAAACTCTTCGAGATATATTCGCCAAAATATTCACATTTATAAATAAATTTACCACTATTTTTAGGATTCATAAAAGCAATCATAATGCTATTAGTTCATATAAATATTATCTGTAAATCCAGTAAAATATTGCACCGCATTGTTCATATGGACCTACGTCTAATTGCCATTAACACATTAACAAAATCAAATATGCTACTTCTAGTAATCCTCTAGCTATGTAGCAGTTAAATTATTAAAATAATTTTCATTATTTTAATTATAAACGCTACAAAATATTAGAAAGCTTGTGTAAATTATTTAAATAAATCACTAGGTTCATAAGCAGAATTATTTAACTTTGAATAGTCACGTTCATGAGATAGGCAGTCAGACGAGTGAATTGCTATCATTAACGATTAAGCGTGTCATGAAACGGAACACTATTATTATACTATGCCAATACAATTATGGGTTATTTCATGTGATATTGAAACATGATCATATCGTGTTCATGCAAAATAAGTAGAGTGATTTGTAATGCGAGCAGAAGGGCTACCAAAGTACTTTTCGATTGGCGATATCGCTGATGGAATCGACAAAAATGTATGAAACTGTCAATGACATTCAATAAGTCATGTGATTGTCACGTGTGAAATATCGAACGCCATTGTCAGTTTCATACTTTTTACGTTCGCTATAGATTAGCTTCGTAGCGTATGTACTTTGTGTAATCCCCCAGAACAGATACGAATTGTTGTCAGCTTTTTATTATTCCAGTACAGTGATTAAGATCAACGCTGGATTACAATTTGAAAAGAATAAGATTCTTGAAATAAAACATTGAATAAATAGCTAACACTTTTCAAGGATTATTATTAAATATAATCCCGATCTTTCGTCGTTTTCTTTACTTTATGTTGAGAAGCAATTTAATCTAAATTTAATAATGCCAGTAAGTAAAAAAAATATCGTTGAATACTCAAAACAATAGATAAAAATACTGATTTCAATTCTGTTCATTTTGAAGGCATTTCATTGGATATTCCATAATCATTAATGATATGACTGCGACAACACATCATTATTATCTTATAATGACATTTAAACTTCAAGGTCCCCTGGTCAACAGGTCATCGTCAGTTACCAATTCAATATTGAATTTTTGCATTTTTCTGTATATTACATAATCTTGCATTTCATAACTTGTCTTAAATAAACGATGCTTTGTACCATTTATTCCTTTTTCACATGTTTTGGTAAAATAAATATATTTTTAAAGTTAATAACGTACTTTATCACGCATGAGACTTAGGACGTCTTTATATTTTTCAATTAAAGTGTTGGATAACTAACAAAAATATAACTGACACATATTTCTTGGTAAAATAGTTTGCGTTTCGTAGCCTATTTGAAAATAGTGAAACGATTACGATGACTTTTTTTGACAATTCAATTTCAAGTAACTTATTCATGAATAACTCGAACGGTGTGAAACAAGCTTAATTTCATTATTTTAATCTTACAGGAAAAATATATTTATATGTTTATAATTACCGTTATAAAACGCTTTAAAACATTTTTCCTGCAACACGTTCCAAATGTTTATTTTCCTATACAATATAAAATCATACTTAAAGAAACATTTACCCCAAACAAGTCATGGTGTTTTGCGGTGTTATCACCTCCAACCACAAACCGGTGTCCTGAACCTTTTTAAGAGGGTCTTTACCGTACTGGCGAATAAAGAGCGAAGTTATTGAGGTTAGAAAATGTGTGAAATATTTCTTATCTTATGTAATAGCACAAACGCTCTGCCACGCATTGCAATTTAAATATCGTATAACTTTGGTTTGGCAAAAGTAACTAACTCTCAATAGATTTACAGTTGATTCGTGAAAAAATTTTGGAGATTGGTGTGATCTCATGTGAAAATACTGTGAGAAAAAGAAGATATGTTTTTGTAAAGACTGAAAGGAAAAATGTATTTAACACTTAAACAATAACATTACTGTAACATTAATATTTTACACTGTACTTAAAGTAATTGTTAGAAACTTAAATAAGTTAAAACTATAAGTATTTGTTTACAACTCACCTTCATATATGGACCTATCATAAAGACTTTTTTTTATCACTACGTTCCGCGAAAAGTACTTTCACGTAACGAAATTAAGTATTTAAAAGTAAACACTAAATTTTCACAACAATTAAATATCACAGATGTTTTACGCGGACGAAAGCTGGATTGATGCGCGCAGCAAAGTCAATAGCACGATTTCACAAAAAAAATATCCAAATGCAACTCGCTAAAGAAAACCAACTATTTCTTTTTAGGCATATTTACAATAAACTTGGAGAAATATTGATAAACGTACGGATGATTAATAAATTTACGTTTTTGAATAAGGAGCGCGAATAATTACGCGTGCGCGTTCCGCGATAGTCGTTCGTGCGCTGTCTGAACGGTGACTGGCTGAACGCTTGTTATACCCGAGCCATGTATATTCGCGGCCGTTAAAAAATAAATACGCCAAGGTGTGAGCGACGAACGAAGGCCCACACCGTGAGGAACTGTTATCTAACTTTATGTTAAATACATATTCACACTCAGGGGTCTTTTTTGCATATTCTGTGTACATTTTCCGATAGCGAATGGAGGGGGTTCGACAAGATGACCTACTAAAGAACATTGACACTCGAAACGAGTTCAACATTCGCAAATGTTTCATCTTAATCTCTACAAATGTTGTTCAAAAGTTGATTTGTAAATAACAAATAGGTTATTATATATAGTTACTTTCACAATCAGTGAACAGTTCAAAAGTTATTATAAATAACTTTGTGATATAGATGAGTAAATAAACTTGTTCTCATTACAATATAACATAATGAAAACAGATAAATATCAATTAATATCCAAAGCGTATAAATAAACCTTCACATATAAAAACAATCTTTCACATAACATAAGGATGACTTTCCCGTAAAAATCATTTTTTGTCTTATGACTATATGCGTGGGAGCCTTTGATTTGAGGCTCTCCGAGACCCGATCTTACGTTATGGAAATCCCCTCTACGAATATTACACAATTCAAAAAAACTGATTTCATTTAAATTTAAAGAATACACGTCATTGTCTATGACTCAGATTCATATGGATGAAAATCATCAAAGTTCATTGTAACTTGAAAAACTCGTAATAAATAAAACCAGTTACTAAACTTATGTAGTATGAGTATTAGCTAAAAAAGCGTATTTGACAATGGTGCAATGTTTCATACATGTTGTAGCATCTTTTTTGAACAAATAAAATAAATGTGAGTTTCCATTGCAGTAATACCTGCACAAGAACATAATATGTCTCTACATCTTAAAAGAAAGTAAAAGGAGGAGTTAAGAGAGAAATAAAGCATTGTCCTTTAACATGATGCCTGTGGAAAACCCTGCAACCAAAATTACCCATTCAATACGAAGTGGATAAAGAAAATTCCACTATCATTGTTTTACGAAATTGTCAAGGGAAATAGGAAAGGTTAAGTTTAAATAAAAGAAGTTTGGTGACAAACGACACTAAAAATTAAAATTTACCTTACTGCAACAATATTTATTTTATCCCCTTTAAAATTTCTGCAGTGGTAATTAACATGGTTGATGTAAAACTTCTTTGGTGGTGAAATTAGGCTAACCCAACCATACAAAATGGAAAACAGTAACATCATACTCAGCCTATCCTTATTAGGTTACGGGTTGTCGCTAATTTTTTAGTCATTAGGACATTTAATATGTACTCTTTTGTGCTAATGATTCCGCGAAATTCTATTGCCGTGATGCTTTGCTTAAAGCTTTTTGTCTCTATTTTTGTTCAAGGTATGATAAGGATGTCGATATGTTTTATACTAGTTTAGACAGTATTACAAACTAACACACTCTCATGACACAAACAGCGTGTGAAAGGATAATTTGGACGACCAAACGGTTGTTTGCGTCCGCATTTTTGCACAACGTCATTGGTCCACACAACAGCTTTCATTTTACTTTCGTCCGCTTGACCGCGCGATGAAATCTTTTAAAACAGACCTATAAGTCGTATCTTGTTAAATCAGTCTCTTTTGAATGACATGATGTCAAACGATTGAATTAAATTATTGAATTATATTCTCCTCTAAATGTGTATGTGTGTTCAAGAGCAAGTACCCCATTAGGACGTGTTTGACGCTAACTCTAAATAACCGCAATATAACGAAATGGGGACCGCAACCACAAAAAACGGAGATAAAGACAAATTGTTTTAAAAGTAGAATTATCTTCATTTGGTAATAGAGTACTTAATTATTAGAGTCCTTATTACACCCAAAATTCGCGCAAGTCGTGGAGTTGCGGAAAATGGAGCCCATCATGGGTCGAACTTTTAATATTATATTTAAACTCAACTGACCATCAATCCATTGTTACTATAATGTCTGTTGTCTAGTAATTATTTTAAAGACGACTTTCCGACAAGGTTCTTTCACATTACTTAGTTAATTGGTACGTTCTAGTGACGCATTTTGTGTTTAAAACAGTTATTTTAAAGGCCATTCGTTATCGCTCAGTGCTCGTACTGAAATGCCTAGGCGACTGCGCACCGATGCATACAACCTTGCGACAACTAGGAAAATCTGACAGATAACCTATTCACTTTGCATTTGAAATACTTTGATGCTGACAGATGTGCATGACCTTTGATAGGTATCCGGATTTGTAAATATAAAGTTTTTTGTAAGATATGTCTAATTTTTTTTATGTTACAGTTTTTGGTTAGTGGAAATTTCTGTGTCCGAGGTTTAGATTTTCCATTGATTATGATATAATTAATTAAATTCACTTCCTTATTATTATTTTGTTCGTAAAGTTTATTATTGTTTTGTCCGTATAAGTAACAAAAACATGTCCGTAAACATTTTTTTATATTTAATTAATATTGTAACTATTGCGATGCGGCGCCTTACAAGATGAATTTGATAAAAAAATCTATCGTCAAAGTGTATATGCGTAAATTACTCTTGTAGTGTATTGGCTATGGTCTGGTTGTCTCTGGGTGTCTTGAGCATCACGCCATGTTGACAGTCGTGTCAGACGTCATGTCCTGGGAGAGGCGGAGCGCGTGTTGGGTACGATTATAGACGTTGTGTAGTGATGATTGAGGCATAATATACCCCTAGGACTGGAACGTTACAACTCTAAACCTGTGAAAATTAACAAAGTCTTGGTTAACCAGAAATCAATTTATCTTAAACATGTCGTTGTCAAGCATGATGTTTAATTTTAAAGGTTCTAAGATAAAAATTTGACTAATATGTAAAGTTTAATTTTATGTCGTTAAAATATGATATTATCAGAATAAACGTGGCCTAGTTACACAGATGAACTAGTTAGCGTCGCTAATATAATTTACGATATACGAGAAAATGTCTATTTTCATACCGCGCACAAACATTGATCGCAAAAGCGTTGTGCGTGTTTGCAAACCTCGAACAACGTAAATATTATGACACGAAAAGTCGTAAATCAAGACACAATCGAAGGATTTACATGAAATCATTCGATTTTACGGAAAATATTTATTTATTAATCTTAAAACTTTGAAGAGATCGGAGATTGTGCTCTCAATTCTTTGAGCGTACATTTTCTTCATCTAAGAACTACTTGGTATTTTTTTAATGAATATCACTGAAACTCAAATACCATAATACTGCTTATTTTATAAACTATGATTCGTAAAAAAAGATTACTTGCTACATTTATTTGAATACTGTTTTTTTAAGAAAAAACAAAAACAACGTAAAAGGCTAACAGCGCCATCTAGTATTGAGTAGCTATAAACCCTAAAGCATCCGAACAATATTCAATTTATAAAACGCATTTGTTCGTTCTTTCTAATCAAATATATAAATAACTAGAATAATTTTAGTCATAATAAATGTCAAGTTGAATTAAGACAGACTTCTTCGTACAAGTAACTTCTTGCAATCAATGGCTTCTCGGGATCCAACTGCATATAAATGCCCTGTAAATACTAAGAATAATTGAAAAAATAAGTCGCAGATATACAATACCGCTTAACAAATAATAATATGTAATTTTTTTATAACTTTGTTTAGCTAACTCAAGGTTTTTGACGTTTGTTTTTATCATGATTCAACTTTCTGATTCTTAAAAAAAATGTAATATATTAATTTTTAACTTTGTTTTTACGAGACAAAATATTATACTATTTCGTACAGACAGTTTCATTTTCCACGTACGATTTATGAAAATACAAATAAAATTATGATTATGTTTTGTCATGTTTTAATTAAATTAACCAGTTCAGTGTGACCTTACCCTACGTTTTAGGTATTATTAGTCTGCTTCAGTACAGTAATTATTAGAAGACATGTTTATTGTTAGCAGTATTGGTGCAGAACGTGCACGGCGATGCACAAGACTTGTCCCACACTTGTCGCCATAGTTCCCATAATAATGGGCACTCCAAAAGCATACCAATTGCCTTACATTTCTTATAACTTCTATTTATTTTGATTTCGTTCCATTCGTTTAGTTCAACAGATTCAGTATCGTGTGAATTCTTATATGCTTATTTGCTGACATAATAGGCCAAAAGACAAAGGAAAATAAAAGAGAAACATAACTACATCGCATTTATTTGAATTTGAAGCCAAAGAAAAAACAAAAAGATTTTCCCGTACCGGGAATCGAACCCGAGCCTCCTGGGTGAAAGCCAGGTATCCTAGCCACTAGACCATACGGGATACATCTACTTGTCAAAATTACAAAGTCATAAGCAGGTTACATTAGTCAAATGGTGTGGCATGTAATTTTTAATGACAGCGCCATCTATTAATATATTATGACAACCTATACTCTCGTTGCTGTCACAATTGATGAATTTATTGTTTTCGAAGCGGAAAGACAGATGGCACTAGTAGCCGGTAAAAAATATGATGTCCAACTGCTACCAAAGAATAGAAAACAAACCAAAGTTGAACTCGAAAGCAAAATAGTTTAGAAGCTGAAGACTTTGTCGAACAAAACCTTCAGAATTTTAAATGAATATTTTTCATGGCAGGATGACTCCCACTCCAGGATAAGGACATCCTTTTGGTTCCTGCAAGGTAAACGTCATTATCAGCCACTAAAGGGACTGTGGTAAAGGTGTATAAAACTCATAATCGTACATCAAAATTTAAAATAATTTCCAGCGTTCAAAACATAACAAAATCTTTTACGTAAACTAGGATGTAACACATTGCGTGCAAATGGCTAACATCGAGTAAGGAATTAATAAAAGATATAATGAAATGCTTCCGATTACCGGCATTGATTCATTATGCGTTTCAGAACTTAATAAATAAAAATAAATATCATAAAGAGTCATCACATGTGCGTATTTTTCGGTGTACAAAATATTAATGACGTATCGTGCGTTTTTCTTATTCTTAAATTCTTGTTACTTTTGACCCCATTCATCAATACTGGCCTTTCTTGTAAAGTTGTGGGCTCGATTGTACACGATTATTCTCCTGAGTACAATCGCGTGAATAATTATTTACTCGGAAATTATACAATAGTAGTACACCTTATGTGGACTAGATAATAGGAGTGAATTTCAATTAAACTAACTCTGTTCTACATCAATGGAAACGCATGTTAAGGCATAGTTACGTATAAAATCTTACAGTTACGTAGTATCGTGTGTAAATAACAGTTAACAAATTGTTTTTATAACTTCCCTTGGTTTTATTGGTTTTGATGTTGTCTACCCGCAAACAGCATATTTTATATTACATGTCAAACACATTGAAGGCCTAGTTGGATCTGTGTCATGTCTCGTGATTTAGGAATCTTGTACATTTTTTGTATTAGTTTAAAATAATAGTTGCAATTTCCGCCTATTTCGAAAAAAGATGAATAGAAGACAGACCTTTGGGCTTACCCAACATGCTTTTCGATCGGCGATGTCGCTGACTCGCTGATGGAATCGACAATAATGTATGAAACTGACATTGACTTTCGATAAAATCATGTGATTGTCACGTGTGACATATCGAACGTCAATGTCAGTTTCAGACAAATTTGTCGATTCCATCAGCGAAATCGTCTTGTCTTCATTATAAGGTTTAACAAAGTCCTGGTAAATTTCAAGGTTTTTTCTAAATTTAACTTAAGTAAAAAAGGTCTGTAGTTAATTGAAACAGATTGTAAACATATTAAAGTTGCACATCGTGTCCACGGAAGATCCTTCTTCAAAGGCCACTTGTAAGTTTTGAATTTTAGAAATACAGTCGCTTCATCCAAATTAGAACTTATTTCAAAAGCAATAGAGTTTGAATTCCAATTATTCGTCTTATTCATGTTTATGGTGAACACGTTTTCTGTACAGTGAGGTCAAAGCAAATGAATGTAAAACATCTGCTGTACTTAATATACAAGTACACCGTGTTTCCATTAGCGAAACATGTATAAATAACCTATTGCTGTCTCTCTACTTTCAATGATATTGAGAGTGATGACTATATGTTTTTTATAGAAATGTTTCGACATTGGAAACCTTTAACTTACAAATGTCGTATATCAAACATAACTAACAGTTTTCCCATCGATTCTATTAAATAAGGAAATACCATAAAAACCTTTGCTTTGAAAAACATATTAGACATTTATAAGCCAATGGACTTGAGACGTAAACCTGAAAGTCATCATAGTACAGTCTGACCAGAAAATTAGAAATACTGAATAAAGGCTTGAAGGAGGCGTTTCAGTCGCCTTCTGTACATTACCTTCCATAATTTTGCAAAGTCCTATATTTTTCCGCAATATGGTTAGGGGTATAATATTTCTGATAAAGTTATGCAGAAAATTCATTCATAAGTTTAACAAAACAGCCTATAATACCTAAGTTTTCATATTAAAATACATTAATATACGAAATAAGCTCATGTCCCAGATTTCTTGTACTCTAACCGGTTTACGACAAATATTGAAAATATGCAATGGTTTCAAGGCTTATAGTTTAAAAACAATAATTTTTACGATTCTTGAAACACGACAGTGGTAAAACTTACAATTTTACTCTTATTTACCTACTCAAATATCATGTTAATTTATAGATGACTAGCTGTTGTGCGCGACATCGTCCGCGTGGAATTAAATAATATAGCCTATGTTACTATATAGGATAATATAGCTAGGATAATATAGCTTTCTAATGGTGAAAGATTTTTTTAAATTGGTTCAGTAGTTCTTGAGTTATTTCAATACAAACAAAAATACAAAAATTCAAAAATAGAAAGTTTCTCTCTTTATAATATTAGTATAGATAAGATATTTTTTTATATTATACAATGGCAAACGAGCAAGCGGCCACCTAGATTCGCTGAAATAGCGAAGCGACCCCTGCCCATAGACAACTGCAATTGTAGATGCGTTGCCTACTCTTAATCTTTAAAGAAACGCACAGCAAGAGGATCATCCTCTTCTAATGCGTCCTCTCCCCGCCAATCCACTTCCCCTTCCCATCATTTTAGTTTTTTTTATTTTATTTTATTTTTTATTTACGAAAAACTGTGTAAGATTTAGGGTTAAAATAATACTGCTATTACCAGAATCGTCTAATGCTTTATTTTTTTTTCTCATAATATATCTACACTACTGACTCCTTCAGTGACAATAATCGCATGATACTTAAAATCGCAGATTTGCTTACCCTAGTCTACGAAGGAACTAATATTTAGTATTCAGCAGGCAACTTCTAACAATGCATTGACATTTATCGACTAGAATCAATCAAAGTATTTATCGGTTAAACATTCCTTACTATATTTATTGATTAGCTTTGTTATTACAAGTAAGGTTAGTGGAGTTTTGGCTCATGTAATTGGTACATAGGTACTCTGTAAAGGTTATAATGATAGGCCTCCTCATAAATTCTTTAAATCGATAAGACGAAATATTGACTCACTAGTAGCGTAATGGTTAAGGTAAACCGCTTAAGTGGTCGTCGGTCCGAATCCGTCATTTAGTTTTCTATGTCCATAAGCACAAGCCTAGTTGGAATAGCTCCAAGAAGCATTTGTATATAATGAGAAAACCTTTTGCTCTCAGTATCGAAAGTTCATTCTTAATTGAACAAATGTTGGTTATTTAAATGTAACTGAACTTTCATTATAAGGGTTGCTCTATATCAATAAACGAATAACCAATATTTTATATGAATCACTGTAGCCAGAACCTCGTTTTTTACAAACGAATGAATGTAGAAATATTCAGTGTGAGTAAATCTTGAATCACTGTGAATCACATGTATGTATGAGTATGTACGCATCAAGTACACGTTTCTAAAAGATGCAGGTAAGACTTATAATATATTCTTCATTATATCGCGAGACAAACAGCAAGCTTGCACAATACACCTACGAATGGCTTCTCCTTGAATCAAAATATGTTTCAATACCAAATTACAGACTTAATGAAACATGGAATTTCATAACCTTGGTAATCCCACGTGTTTCAGAATGCCTTTTATTATGTATTGATAGGTAACAAAAGCTATCAAGTCACCAAGATATATACCAGATAATATATTATGATCAATGTGCAATTAACGTATTGTTTTACAATTTACAACAGATGCTGATAAAGTTAAACGAATGCAATCGATTGTATGCAGCCCCTTGCGAAACGGACAGACAGACTCGGACCCTCCGTCTGGCTGGGGTGGCCCGTGACCTTGGTTCACCCTTGCCCCGTACTGGATTATGTATATGTATAAATTGTTAATGTGTTTAGAGCATCGCACTGCGATAACATATCAAAAAGTTTTAAACCGATAAAGGTTATCGTGCAATTGTAATCTCGTCCACACGTCGAGTTGACGGCGAGACCTTTCTGACCGCCCGCCGTCAACCCTTGCACCCCAGAATGACGTATCGTTTTGCAAACAATATCAGTATCTTTATACTGCTTATTCGACGATGGCGGTGTACACCGCGCCGCGGCTGTCGCGAGTTGAGATGATTCCGGTTGGGCGAGGAGTGTACAAGTGCACTAAAATCCTAACGCGCCTGTATCAGTAGTGTTGTTGATTACGTTGATTATTGTATAAATACTTGACTGGAGAAACGATAGGAGACGCGACTTGTGTGCAAGGCGGCATTGGAAACGAGGCGCGTGCTCCGACGTCAGTCGCTCTTGGCGCGCTGTCTGCGCTGCACGTCCTTTCGCATCATGCTGTCGCTGCTCGTACTCGCGCTCGCAGCCACCGCGGCCGCGCAGAACGTACAAAATACATCGCAAACAGCGCGCGCCCCGGCGCCGCGCCGTGAACAGTTCCGTGTCATCTACGAATGGAACGCTATCGACTTCCAATGGGCCTCCCCGGAAGAACGCGAGGCCTACCTAAATACGAGCCGATACATACCCCGCAACGTTCTAATCTCTGGAATAAACTTCTACGGAGAAAACCTGTTCCTGACCCTGCCGAGGATGCTAGAGGGCGTGCCGGCGACGCTCGCGACGATCCCGGTGCGGCAGGTCGACACGGCGCCCAAGCTCACCCCCTTCCCTAGCTGGAGCGCCAACGCGTTAGGGGACTGCGCCGCCCTGCAGTTCGTGCAAAATGTTGAAATCGACCGCAACGGAATTATGTGGATCCTGGACAACGGGCGCGTCGGCACCCTCACTCAGAACCCCGATACGAAATGCCCGCCATCGATCGTTATGATAGATCTGAAAACTGGTAAAAACGAAATGGAACGCATACCACTTCCCAAGGAGACTGTGAACGCATCGACGTCGTATCTCAACGATCTCGTCGTGGACAATCGTGATGGTGATTACGCTTACATTACCGATAACAGTGCCGTGGATCCAGGTATCATAGTTTTCCGTCGAAGCGACAAAAAATCCTGGAAGATCCGAGACAGCAGATCTATGTTGTCTGTGAGCGAGGCAGCCATCTTCCGCATCAACGGCACCACCATTAACCTGCCCGTCAACATCGACGGCATCGCCCTCGGGCCGCAGTTCCTCACCGAAGACGGCTACGTTGATAGAACTGTGTATTTTACGCCCTTGTCGAGTTTTCACTTGTACGCCGTTAATGCTTCGATTTTACAAAACGAGTCCCTCTCGTCGACGGGCGATGGAGCGATACGTCCATACATCAAGGACCTCGGCACCAAGCCGTCACAAACGGACGGCATGAAGATGGACTCGACGGGTACGTTGTTTTTCGGCTTGATCGGCAACTCTACTATCGCGGAATGGAACACCACGACGGACTTCCGAGTCGGTCAGAGCACCATCGCCAGAGACACGAATTACATTCAGTGGGTCGACCGGTTCACTTTCGACGACAGTGGAAACATATACGTCGTAATCAACAGGCTGTACAATTTTATTAAGAATCAAGTGTCTCTCGACGAGGTGAACTATAGAATCCTGAAGTCGCACACGGGGACCAAGAGCTACATATTCGGTCCCGAGGTGACTCCGGTGTCGCCGAGCCCACACGGGGCGGCGGCCGCGCCCGCTGTGTGCGCTTCGCTATTGCTGTTGGCCTTCGCGCACCTGTTCGCCTAGTCCCCGCGACACCTCTAGGTCGTACATCTTCCGCGGACGTAGCTGCGACTCGGACGCTTTCTATACCTGCGCCTGAACTGATAACTAACGTTACCAAATATTCAAAGTTACCTTGACCCGTGGTCTTTCGAGTGAAAACGCGCGATGTAGATAGCTTTCTATGCTTTTAGTTTTACGTTTAAGTGTTATTTATACGATATAGAATGATACATGTGACTACTCGAAGGCGTGCCGAAGAAGCGTCGTCACGAACACCGTGTGCCGCAGCAAAGGTCGAGGACGTGTTTCCAAATACCACGAGCCACTCCATCGTGTTAACATACCGATCATTTATTTAAGTTAAACATCTAAAAATATTTATTGTGTAAAATTTGTGATGAAATCTAAACGAATGCTAGGATCTGTCCAGTGTTTCCTTCGAAATTGCTAAATGAGCCAAATAGGTAGCTACTAATTTTTATTATGTAAGAATATATTTAACGATAGGTATACATTATAAATGTATAATATATGGTAAATAAACTAGATGTATTGAAATGTACGGCTGTTGGATGAGCGTGACTGAACTGAGTCGAAATAAACGTGTATTTCACATTTATCTGTTTGCATTTTTTATTTCCCTCGCGTCCGTGCCATTGACACGGTGTTAAGTAGCTCGCTACTGAACTGGCGACACTATTTAGCCTTGATGTACACAACATAGTTCGTAACTACGCTTAACAAATTAATAAGCCACATCGACCGATAATAACTACAAGAGTAAAAGTACCAACTAAGAAAAATCAGCCTTGCAATTTTATCATAATCATTTTCTTTTAATATTATTTAATAAATTACAAATCATAAAATACTTTAGTATTATTTACTTTTTCCAGCATCAACCCTTTATGACTTCGTTACAAAACAATAATTGTGAGAGTCATAAACTAGTGTAATGATATACAGCGTTATCGTTCACCGTCCTAGTTCATTACAATTACATTACACAAAAGATAAAAAAAAACATTAAGAAAATCTACAAATAAATTATCTAAGAATAACGTTGGTTCCCACATTAAAATGTTTAAAACAACACATACAAATGTGATTAGGACTTAGAAATATATTTGTGAATTTTCTACGTCTTAAAATACAATACCATATTATAAAACCCATGACTAAAACATATACCAAACGCTAGAATACAATTTAATTCTTTTTTGTTTTATAAGAAGGGGCAAACGAGCAGGAGATCGCCTAAATATTACACTCTTTTCTCGAATGTTCCTAAGTTTATATTTATTTATATCTTAAACAGTTTCACTTCAAATTGTTTTCACTTTGTGATATGTAGATGATACATATACTCACGAGTACCACATGTCAAACACGGAACCGGTTTTTTTTTTAAATAATTAATCGTACATAACGTGTTAAGCTATTTTCACCGAACACTTTTTGCTCTACATTATACGGGGATATTAAACATAGAAAGTGAACGTACGTCTGCAATGAAAGTATTCTTTAACATTTGACATTTGCTTTTCCTTTGACGGCTAACCTTAATTAATTAAAGCCTCCGTAGTTAATGGACTTATTTAATTACGAATATTATGCTCTCTAATTAAATTCCTGCATATGAAAGGCTACTTTATTGTTATCTATACTAATATTATAAAGAGAGAAACTTTGTATTTTTGTATTTTTGTCTGTATTGAAATAGCTCAAGAACTACTTGGCCGATTTGAAAAATTCTTTCACTCATAGAAAGCTACATTATCCCCGAGTAACATAGGCTATATTGTTTCATTCCACGCTAACGAAGTCGCGAGCAACAGCTAGTGCTAACTAAAGACAACAGTAGTGGAATTCATTAGAATTGAGAAATTATATTTCAAAAGCTAACAATATCATTTATTTATGGCTTTGTTTTGAATAGTTTAAGAAACAAACATTTCTCCTTTCGAAAATCTGTGACCACAGCCTTATGAACGTAAAATTGTTTAGATAGGTTTTAATCATTTCTCATTTCCACTTAAATTGATTCTACATGTATGTAGATAGTTCATATGTAGATAGTTCATGAGCGACTGCAGATATTTGGCAGTCGATTCGTAACGGTTTAAGAACAATGGGATGATCGAATCGTTCTTAGTCTGCATCATCGCTGTTATACCTAGCCTTGTTCGTACCAATAACTATACAAAGTCAGTAACGCTGTTTTGTAATCAACACAGAAATAATGACATCAACGGTTATTTTTAACAGCTGATCGCATCACAATGAGATAGGTTTACAAATATAAAACGTTGTCTATTGATGCCCACATAGATAAACAAAAAACTGCGAAGGTCCACAATATAAGTACTTATAGAACCCATACTAAGTACATGAATTTGTATTTTTGTATTTCTACACGCTAAAGATACGACGGTGTGTCAAACACATCCACGGTAGAGCAAAAGGAGGAGGATTCTTCTCTGATACGTTGCAAAATAAAGAAAATAATAATTCAAATATGAATAAATAACTTCACACACTTGCAATTTTTTAAATTATTTAATAAAGATGAACAACATTATTATAGAAATCATTTGAATTTTGTAAATTATTAAAATAACATTAATAATAAATATTTTTCATAGTCAATACAAATCTTCAGCCTTAAGCTCTGAATGCCGAAAAAAGAATGAAAAACCAAGAAGTGGAATAATAATTTAAAATTTTTAATTTTGAAAATATATATAGAGAAGGGAAGCAAGTGTCTTGACTTCTTTTATACTTTCTAGTGATCATGGAGGTTTCATCCACCATGATGACTAGAAACAAACGGCGTCGTTACATAGATATTCCTCTTCCTATCCTTTGTTATAGGGAAATGATAGGAAGGGGTAGTGAATTATCCTCTTACTGTGCGTCTCGTCCTCCGAAGATTAAAGGTAGGCAACGCATCTGCAATTGCAGATGTCTATGGGCGGCAGTCGCTTCGCTAATTCAGAGAGTCCGGGTGGCCGCTTGCTCGTTTGCCACTTTGTAATATAAAAAAATAAGTCATTGGTTTTATATGCAGAAACAATACCCAAACATCAACCCTTAAATTGAGTAGTCAGACTAGTTCGAGCAGTATACAAAGACATAAATATGAATATAATAAACACATCATGTGTATTTATTAAAAAGAAAACACGTAATGATACTGTATACAATATTGTTATTTAATTTTGTATAATAAACATATTTTCGTCTGTCTGTATTGTTGGTTTGTTACAATCGAGATTCGAGAAAGCTTTGTTCTGTTTTTATTGTGGTTTGCGTCAACAATAGAAATCACATTGTGACTCTAGGGCGCAGTTTTACAATCGATTTGTCAATAGTTATGTTCCAAATAATAAATTCTTAAATTACTACTCGTAGAGTGTAGTCTATCTTATTTGCATGCAATAAAATGGACATTGGTTACCCAAACTATCTTTCGGTTGGCGATATCGCTGATGGAATCGACAAAAATGTATGAAACTGACAATGACATTTGATAAGTCACGTGCTTTTCACGTGTGATATATCGAACGTCATTGTGAGTTCCATACATTTTTGATGTTCGCCATCGAATCGCTTTGTAGCGCATGTATTTTGGCAACCCTTGAGGGGGGTTACTGATAATGACGTTCGATATCTCACACGTGATAATCACATGACTTGTCGAATGTAATTGTCAGTTTCATACTTTTTTGTCGATTCCATCAGCAAAATCGCCGACCGAAAGATACTTTGCGTAAACCCAAACTTAAGTCTAACTTACAATTCTTAATTTGCATAAAATTGCGTGGTTTTTTTTTAATTTAAATTAATTTTATAAACGAAATATGAAATAATAAAAATATACTACTTAAATATTTACAGCTTTAGTTTAAAGTTTAGACTAATAATTAGATCAAACATGATCAAACATCACATAGTACGAATAGATCAAAACATATAAAATTATATGGGAACTAAAGGTGGATAATATTTTTATTCACAATATCCGTGAGAACTTACGCTAACATTACAGACTAGTCTAGAAAAATAATCCGCTTCGACTTAGAATCGCTGGTATTTTGCAAGAATCTTAGACTAAATCGACAAAAAATGGTTCTAAAAACACGGGCTTAGTAGTTATGAAGTACACAGTTTGTTGCTGTTGTACAATAAGTTTTAGGAAAGTTTTGCATTTATAATATAAGAAAGATAAACAATATCACGCTTTGCTTGTGCATAATATTATTTTATTGCTTCTCGTCTTTATTATTTATTACTTTATTATTTTTAACAACCTTGTTGTTTTGTCTGGCGGAACATACGAACATTCATTTCGACATTAACATACAAATGCACTATAAATATAAATTACACTGTTAAGTAATAAAAAGTTCTTATCCTTACATAGTATAAAACAATAACGCTTTTTTATGTTTGTCCCTATATATGCTTGAATCTTTAAAACTACGCAACGGATTTTGATGCGTTTTAACAGATAGAGTGATTCATAAGGAAGGTTTTCATGTATAATTCATTCACAATATAGTAGAGTAACACTGATAATTTAAAGGTTTTTAATATGATGTCCTAAGTTAACACATTTTTAGCGCTTACATTGTAAACGCTACAGTATTTAGAATCAGCATTATACCGATTTGCACCCGTGCGAAGCCGGGGCGGGTCGCTTGTTATCACAAGCAACTGTTAATTAAAAAATATATATTGAGATTCCACGAGCAATGGAACGGAAATACACACAAAAAACATTGCCACAAAACTAATGACTATTATAATAATATATATTTTTTCCTTAATTCTGGAAAAAACATTGTTACTTAAACTGGAGCGATGCTCCGGTCAAGGTTACAGTTAACTGGGTGATAACGATAAGAGACCTATTTCAATCATTCATTAGTAAAAGCATTCAATAAAGAAATTTATATGGAATGGAAATCAATTAAAATTCACTATATTTTTTTAGAGTTAAAAATAGAACAATCAAATCAACATACGACTTGCGGAAAATGAGTTTTTTTTATCAATACATTATAATTGCGAGTTGCAACCAATATTATTTTTTTACTTTAATGAGGTCGTTATCGATAAGTTTGACGTACACTAAGAATTCTATTTAGTAGAATATTATGTTTAACTGTATAACAGCCACTAGGTAATGTTTTTAATATCCTTAACTACAAGTACATAATATAATATAGTATTATTAGTCTTATCCATGTAAAAAGGCTGCTGAAGATAAAATTGTATTTTTTTAATAAAGACATTTTACATAAGTACCAGTTATAGGTTTTTTTTTATATTATAAAATGGCAAACGAGCAAGCGGTCACCTGGATTCGCTGAAAAAGCGAAGCGACCGCTGCCCATAGACATCCGCAATATCAGATGCGTTGCCCACCCTTAATCTACGGAGTAGGAGACGCACAGCAAGATTACAAAACCTCTTCCTATGCGTCCTCTCCCCCGCTAATCCACTTCCCCTTCCCATCATTTCCCCATAAGAAAAGGATAGGAAGGGAAAGTGGACAAAAATTAGGCCTCCGGCACCACATTCCTCCGACGAAACACGGAATTGCTTCCATTTGACGCCTGTCTTCTGTGTGGTCGTGGTATTTCACAGGGCGCGCCGGCCAATTCGTGCGAAGATGTTAAAGCGGGCTCTACCAATGTTCTCACTGTTTGACGTATTTTTGTAAATTATTAATAAACTTATATAAAATTTAAATCCATGAAAATAGTCATACACGTTCCATACACCAGTAAGAAGGACATAGATAAACATTACATAATATTAAGTCGTCACTTCTCTGTGAAAAGTCGTGATTTAATAATTGTAACATTATAATGCTAATTTAATGAATTAACATTAATACAGGCTCACGTCAATAAACGTTGAACAGGAGTTTGCTTAGCTTATACTTATCTAAGATAAAACATGAAGCTAAGAAATAAGTATTTAATTAAAACGATATTTACTTCTTTTTTACTCGAATGTGGTAAACACCGTCACTACATAACGCTAATATAGCAAACTGAGCACCGCTTATCGAGGTCTACAATACGTTGAATAATTTAAGAAAATAAGACCAATTCTTGTAGTGAATGGTGCGGACTCTACCACTCTTTATTTACAACTAGCTGTTGCTCGCGACTTCGTTCTTGTGGAATTAAATAATATACCCTATGTTTTTCTGGGATAACGTAGCTTCCTAACTATGAAAGAATTTTTAAAATCGGCCCAGTAGTTTTTGAGTTATTTCAATACATACAGAAATACAAAAACTCTAAAATACAAAGTTTTTCTCTATATAATATTAGTGTAGACGAATCAAAATACATTCTCCGCCTAATATCCATGTTCTACAAAGTACTTAGAGTAGTTGTCAATAACCACTTCGTAGCTCCATGGCTTTGAACATAATTTGTTTGTTGACTCGCTGTGAACAACATCTGTATTGTCATGAATACTGATCAACTGTGCCGACTGTCGATATAAACTGTGTGTCCGCATGCTAATACAACTGATGTCTCATACCTTACCTTATTGCGCAGAATTACACGACTGCTATGGAAATTTTCTTTTTATATTTGTTCAAAATGTTCAATCCATTATTGACGTAATGAGTATGTGTCAATTTTGTTTACGAAAATCTTTAACTTAAACACTGTATAGAAATTATTTCTCTTGACTGGCTCTTGTGTATTTTTTTCTATAATAACGAACAGTGAACCGAATTAAATTGAAAAAAAATTACATCACAACATTGTCTACTTTAAAGAATTATAAATAACGAAAAATACAATTGTGTAATAGATTAAAAAATGAGTATTGATCAATGTTAAATAGTTTTTGTGATGTTTATTCGTTGAAGCATGGCAGCCTTCGGACCGTCACCTGACTGAAGTCGACTTGTTGTAACGAATTGTGTAAATAATTTGGCGAAACGTCTTTACAAAGTACGATGAATCGACGATTCATTTTAGATAATATTACATAAACACGCAACTAAACGAATTGTACACAGACGTCTATTTAATATTCACGCTTCAATAATTTGTGACACAAAGTAATTACAAATGTTAGAGTATTTTAAAGCCAGCTACAGACGATCAGTTTTAACTGCACAGTTAGACTGCGCAGTTAAAACTGACGTGTGTAGACAAAAGTGAGAACTGTACAGTTCACTGTGCAGTTCAAATTGACGTGTGTAAGTCAGTTTTAACAGCACAGTTAAAAAACTGAACGTCTGCAGCCGCTTTTAGATAGAAATGTTTCCTTGTGACTTTTTGCTTTAAATTAGAGTTAAATGTCTTATATTAAAGAGTTCCGTTCCGGGAACTAATTAATGCGTAATTGTTTAATATCTGCTCTTGATATTGAAACCAGGCCACCTGTTTTTGCACCCGCAGTGTACAACATTTTTATATTATTTTAGTAACACTATTATTAGAATTTAGTTTAATTTCGATAGTTACTATAGTAGGTACTCGTCTGGACTTACTTTTTTCTTTACTATTTAACACGCTCACTGCGTAACTGGATCGGCCTACCACAGTATTTAGGATTTTACTTGCCACAGTAAACGTGTTAAATTAAACTTCTATGACATTATAGAGTATTATGTTCTTAGTATCTGAACCATTTTATTATGCTAGTATATTTGATATTAATGTATCCAAGTAATAAATCTATTCTTAATATAATGATTATGCAATTTCGTGGCACTTGTACTTTCTGTACCAAGGTTGTTCAAAACCGGCTTGATACGTAACGGAATTTCGCATTCTATGATTTGGCCGTATCATCATTAACATCTCTTGCTATTTAAAGAATTAATTTCACATTGCTTTTAATTATTTAGATGTGTTATTGCACAGTAAACAAGAATGAGAAAAAATATGTAACTAAAGTATCATATTAGATTATATATGTTACTTTCAACTTTTCGCCTTTACTATATTATTTATTGTATTCAGTGTAGTTAAATTCGTAGTTCGTTCCTGACACGGTTACGTCTTGCTGAAGTGAAAATTCTAAGTTTATTGTTCAGCGATCAGGCGCCGGCGCATGCAACCGAGCCGCCATTGCAGTCTGTGTTGCAATAACCCTAACCTTACACAACATTACAATTAGCAAAATGTTTCGCTATTTTTTAAACCAAGAAATCTTTTTCGGGTAAACTAAGATTTTAGATTTATTTTAGTAAACAGTTTAGAGCTAGAAATATTTTTTGTTTAATTACTTATTGATTGTGGTTTTAAATATTGTAATTATTAGTATGGCCGCTCGAGTTCCGTAATAGTTTCATTTAATTTGCCTATTTCTGTTAGTAGATGCAACATTCATCGTTGTTCTTCGTTTGCAATTCCTTTATAAAAATTTCCTTGTAAATTTTCCTTCGCGCAGTGACCTCAAATCATGATGATCTAGTCGTTACATTAAGATAATAAGGAAAGCTGACGATCGCACAAAGGGAATCCTTGACGACGGCCGCAGAGGTCATGTCACGCGTGACCTCCGCCGCGGCCGTACATCCAGTTAGCTACTGACTATAAAGATCTCTAACTACAACTACTGTTGCGATAAACATTAATAGATAATCTTTATTTTGGAGAACATTTTATTCACAGATACACTAAATAACAGTGAAATATCCTATGACCAGTTACACATTTTCTATTTACCCCAGTGAAATATATATTTCTCTATTATTTCGAGATCGTGAGCCCTATCGATGCCAACACCGGGTGAATACGTGAGTATACTTACAGGTTTTATTTTAGTTATAATATTTGTTATGTTATTTTAAGTTTTTTTATGTTAAAAAGTGGCAAACGAGCAAGCGGCCACCTTGATTCACTAAAATAGTGAAGCGACCGCTGCTCATAGACATCGGCAATTGGAGATGTGTTGCCTATCCTTAATCTACGGAGGAGGAGACGCACATCAAGAGGATAATGTCCCTCCCTTTATGTCCCTCCCCTGCCAAATTCGCTACGTATGTACTTAAACCTAACCTAACCTATATGTATATGTCCGTCCTTGATCTTGGTATTTCTACTTGTTTATATGGAACAAAAACTTGTTAAATAATAAAAGTGGAATATTTATAGAAAACCTGTTTAATAGTATGTTAGTGGTCATGTCAACTGTAAGGTATTCGTGCTGGAATGCAATCGCGTGTATTTATTTTCATATTCCAAAATCGTACTGACCTTCCCATTAATTTTTCACTACACCAAACTTCATAAATTTATGTTTTGAAATTTTTTGTCCATTTTTTAAACATTTTATCCTTGGTATAACAAAAACCATTTTAATCAGGACCTTGTAGGAGTTTCAGTAAATATTAATTCATAAAAGAATTTTACTAAATTATATTTTTAGATATCTCGATTCGAATCAATTACTTTATTATCATTGTCTTTTGTCAATTATGGTCGATTGTCTTGCGCTAAATTTTATCAAGGACTTGCGACTAAACGATGTTACGATAAAATCACCTGGTCAGTGGTTCAATATTTATTGTAATAAATTATCAGAAGTTATATTTGTTTCGTACAAAAGTTTTACGCTTGAAATCTTAAGAAAACAAGAAACTATTTTCATGTTTTGTTGTCGCCAAAAAGAAGTATTAAAAGTGGTCAATCGATGTAATTACGTCCACCGTCTCGCCTCGACCTTACTCTACGACCTCTTTTTACACAATTAGTCTAATTATAACTACTAATACAATGCCATTTCATTTTCCTTCCGCTTTATTCTTTAATCTTGAAATGAAATCTTTGTATTTTAACGTCAATCCACGAAATGACTTACAAATGGTTTGAATGACGCACTGTCTTGTAGATTATCAACACCATATAACCAACAATTTCCTAAGAAGTAAGTACCTACTGCCTTCTAGAGAGTAAAATGTTATGTTAGTAGTTTTACTTACATATTTAAATCTCTATTAAATAATCTTACCATTGATGAATATAGTTTGTAAAATAAAAACTGAAATAAGCTAAATAGACAATTTTCCTCTTATTACAGTTTAGGGAATGTGTTTTTCCACAACGTATTAATCTATTTGTATTCGTTCTATTTTCGTTGTGCGAAGCGCTTTCTACCAGACTTTAGTCTTTCCAAGATTTCGTCATATTACCTAGGTTTATAATATATTTTTATATAGCATCGCATTCTTAAATCGTCATAATGTTAACATGCAACAATGTTAAATGAAAACCAAATGGCCGTCAATATTTATTTTTAAAGGTTCAGTGAATATTTTCAAGTTTACTTAGATCATTGCCGATTCTTTTTTTTAATTAGCATCAAACGACAGCCGTGCCGGTGTGTTTCATGCTTCACGGATGACGTGGTACAATGTTAACATGCTATTTGTCGCGGCCGGGGTAATTGTACGACACGATCTGTCACCACCTTTGTTTCACGCTTCAGGATGCCACAATATTAGTTACGCGTAAAAGAAATAAGTAAATTGTAGCCTTCTGTCTTAAGCTGTTGAGTAAAATTGCTCGGATATGTTTGTCACTTTTGCCATTAAACATTGTGACTTTCTTAATTCAAGTTTTTTCCATTACTTCCGTCCTTTCTTCCTTCGAATCCAATCTCTCAATTGTACGTACTTAAGTAATGTCCAAATATAAACTATCTATGTTTGCGAATACCGCCATACTAAAAGAATTAGACTAAACAATTCTATGATAGCTTAATTGCAAAATATAGATTATTGTAACAGGGAAGTGGTGGTGGTTTGAGATCAAGTAAGTAAGCAAAACAAGAAGCAAGAGATCAAGAATCCAAATAAGATTCTTTGATGGGCAGGTAACAATTTTTGCTAAACATAGAAGTATAAATGACTATAAATCCCCTACACACGCACGATGTCTATGTTACGTGTATGTCTGCCATTTGTAGTGTCGTAACAGTGTATCATGATGCTTATGGCTAATGAACACGCGCACGAAGACATTACAATTGTATGTCGAGTTATTTAGCCACGTGAGGCAACCATTTACTTAGCTGCGAGTATTTGACGTGTGTCACACGGTTACAAACATTGCTGACATGTCGACATTAGTTTTGCAGTATTGTAATATACTGCGACAAACTTATCTCACCAGGTAGAGGAGCTAATAGAGGTTTGTTCTATCAGAAAATAGGTAATGCCGGCTACAGACCCTCAGTTTCAACTACAAAATTGAGAACTATACAGATCTATTGTGCAATTCAAATGTGTGATGTGTGTACTGTGTACGTTAGTTTTAACTGCACAGTTAAAAACTGAACGTCGGTAGTCAGCTAAAACAAGTAATTAGGACAACTTCGATGAAGATCTCGTGACACTTTTTTTGACATTGACAGCTTATTCCTATCCCCAAAGTTTTTACAAGTTTGTCGTGATATAGCGTGCTATATTTGTATATACATGAGATAATGGTGTTGTACTATTTAATTGTTCAAGAATAATTAAATGTGTTTCTTCATAGCAGTAGTTGTATTTATGTTATTATTTATTCATCAGTGGTCAATACGTCGTATGACTTTATTGCTTCATATAATTAGTCTTTTATGTAATGATGCCTTTGTGTAAAGTTACGTAGATAATCAATGAAATTTATTCGAGAAACATCTTTAAACTTTTCCATCTATCAGAGCATTTTATAGACATGTTATGAAGGTTTTATGAATAAATAACCGGTAATACCAACACTAGGTAAAACCGTATACTTCTCACACTTAAATAATTATTTTACATTTGCCTAGTTGAGCTTGTAAACAACTATTTAAATTGATATTTTGTTGCGTTTATCTAATATGAAATATATTAAAGATACGCCTAGCTCTCTGTTTTTCAGCATAAGAACATTGTAAATAAAAAACAATGAATATATTTTTCAATATTTTATGCCTATATTTATCTCTTTATTGAATACAACAAAGCAATACATAAAAATGAGTCATTAACATTTCATATGGTAATTAAAGTAAGTACAGCTGCTTCATTTATTCCATTATGTTACAATTTACATATTTAAATTAGATATAAACGTTTCAATGTCGTCGCACATAACATGAAAGGTTTACTTGAATATGATAATGAAAATATCTTTTATAATAATAGGTTAATAAGTCTCAAAAACCTTAGGTGCTCACTAATGAAGACCGCTAGAATACTTAACATAAGAAATCCATTCTAAGGTAAGTAATTACTTAAGTAATCGTTGAACGACGGTTAGTGCGGCAGTGTGGGATCTTTTCCATTTGACGCCTGTCTTCTGTGTGGTCGTGGTATTTCGCCGGGCGAGCCGGATTGTCGTAACGATAGTAGATATGATCGAGACATAATAAAACATTTATTATATTTAATAAAATACGTACATTATTTTTAATTAGTAATTGGTGATGATTGGTTACGATAGCGTCCGGACAATGCCCGTTTGTTGTAATATTGAACGGAAAACACACTTTTGTAATATTTTTCATTTAAATTCATTATTACTAACACAATTAACTTGTATTTACTTGTAGCCTAAGTTTGTTTACTGACATGACGTACAATACAAGAGTTATTTAAGTAATCTGATATAAATTTTAGTATATTTGCAATGGAAACTATAAAACTTTATACCTATATTAGCTATTGCTCGCAACTTCATCAGCGCCAAATGAAAAAATATAGCCTATTTTTGAAATTGCCACAGTAGTTTTTGAGTTATTTCAATACATACAAAAATACTAATCTTCTCTTTATAATATTAGTACAGATTATTATGTATTGACTTTGTATGACCTTATGGACCGAGATCCGAAAACCGGCAGACCTCACTTATATTTACAAGATTTATTGATATACGATTAGATAGGACTCGTATGTACTATAACCGAATAGGCATTAGTTATCCTGTCCAGTTGGTTGATAATTGGATTGTCATAGTAATGTTAATGTGACATCTATCGCGTATACTAACTCCCTTGAACTGAAAGAACTGGTCAAGCGATGTTATAAGTTATGTCTGCATAGAAAGAAGCGTGAGAATTGTTCCCATGGATACTATTGTTAGCTTCCACAATATCTATTGCATTCTAGATTGCTGATAAAACTTACTATACAGGATGTATTTAAATATCTTAAGTATATTTTATAATCTCCTTTACGTAAATCTAACAATTCTATTTATATTAAGATTCCATAATTCCATATATTTTCATTATCCTCTGTGGTAAAGGTAAATGAAGATTTTCTTATATTAGGTCCAAGGTTCGAGATTTCGTGCAATCAAAGATGACTTGGGAAATCGACTGATATGTGTTAAAGTGTTTCTCGTCAGATTTAGATTCCTGGTAATTTCTGGGGCGTTACCCAGCATTCGATAAGTCATGTGCTTGTCACGTGTAAGATATCGAACGTTATTGTCAGTTCCATACATTTTTAATGTTCGCTATGGAATCGCTTTATACCGAATATACTTGCAGTAACGATCCTGTTCTGCTTTGGACTTGAAACGTGTCTTTCCTTATCATGAAATACATTACAAAAATAGTTACTTGGACTGATACCGTTAAAGGTTATTCGTATATTTAATTTTAACTTTGAATTCAACTGTTTTTCAAAAGCAACGGTGCGTTGATCCGAAGCTAAATGGGTCGATAACTGTAATGTAGTTATTGTTCTCGAACACATAAAGTCATAAACACTGTCGCAGTATTACGAAAAGTTATATAAACAAACTCATTATCTTGCGTCATTTTTATAATTATAAATTATAATATCATTGTTATTTAATTATTGATTTATACCGCCCCCTATAAAATACATTGTATAGTTCTTTATAATAATGATACATTATTGTTTTAAATTACTTTGTTCTAATTAAATATACTTATTAATAAATTGAAAAATATTGTCCATATAAAAATAATGTGTTTTATTATGCACCTACAAAAATAAAGTATTTTTTACATTGTTATTTATAGAAGTTAATTAATTTTTGCTTTCCTGTCCTAGTTAATACCTATTATTATACTTATTATAAATTCAAAATAAGTATAATAATATATGTTATAAATATTAATCCTCATGCCAATATCAATCCAAAAACCTTACTTACTTTATATAAACAAGATCCGGGAAAATATTTTTATTAAATTATCAGCAAATTGACAATTTGCCTTCTATTTAAACTCGGCAACAATAACATTCTAATTTATTACTTTTTCGTAATAATGTGCTCATTGTTGGACACTTTCAAATTACTTTCTCTGCGCGTGGAGTCGTCAAATAAAATGATTAGTTGGTAAAACGCTGATTTATTTATATCGACAATAATATTAAACAAAGGAACAAAGTAACTTTCTTAACAAAAACAGAGGGTTATTATATTTGAGCCAGCTACAAACGTTCAGTTTTAACTGCGCATTTTAACTGTCAAGTTCAAATTGACTTGTATATGTCAGTTTTAACTGTACAGTCGAGCTGTACAGTTAAAAATATGTAGGTAAAACTGAGCGTCTGTAGTCGGCTTTATAAGCAAGCATTGACTCATTCCAGACAAATGACTGTATTCGTTTAATCATACGACAAATACAAGTAGGCTTTTGTTTTGTCTTATTCCTGCATTCTTATGAAACTTGAGCTTTGGTTGTCTTTGTTTCAAAACGGTTTATGGAGGAAACAAAGTCATCCTTATATCTGTGATGAAGGTTTTACATTAACTAAAGCCGGCTTGAATCGTTCAGTTTTTACTGTACACTTAAACTGATATATACTCGTTGAACGGCACAGTCGTACTGTACAGATATCAGTTTTTTCTACTCACGTCAGTTTTAACTGCGCAGTCGAACTGTATAGTTAAAATTAAAGGTCTGTAGCCAGCTGTAAACTTATTAAAGAATTTATTTTTCAAAACTTTACATTTAATTTTACACCTAATATTTTTTTATAACTAAACGTAGTTTATGGAATCTATCGCTATCCCGTATGATCTAGTGGCTAGGATACCTGGCTTTCACCCAGGAGGCTCGGGTTCGATTCCCGGTACGGGAAGTGTTATTTTGCTATTATTTTCTATCTACTTAAAACGTAAACTATTTAAAGGCAATACCACAAAATATAGATTTACTAGCGACCCGCCCCGGCTTCGCACGGGTGCAAATCGGTATAATGCTGTTACTAAATATGCAGCATTTGCAATGTGAGCGCTAAAAATGTGTTAATTTGCGACATCATATTAAAAACCTCTAAATTATCAGTGTTACTCTACTATATTGTGAATGTATTATACATGAAAACCTTCCTTATGAATCACTCTACCTATTAAAAACGCATCAAAATACGTTGCGTAGTTTTAAAGATTCAAGCATATATAAGGACAAACATAAAAGAGCGTTATTGTGTTTTACTATGTAAAGATAAGGATAAGGAAAGTATCGCTTTTGCCAGAGTAAACGGGAGGACATTCACAAATTCTGTACTTCGATGATTTCTATAGCGTTACATTTGCATTCAATCCCAGAGTTTTAAGGGTGCATACAATTAATTGGATTGTTTTCCTTAATTTATAGTTAGTTTTCTAGTGTAAAACCCAAAGAAGTAGTTACGAGTAATTTTCTCGAACATTTACTTGGTCCGACCGAGCGTGACGTCCGAGTCGGCTTCCTTTTCCTATTGTCGGTGAAACGTTCGCGTTGCGTAAAAAATTCGCGCCGAATGTTTACACCTTACACATACTAAATTACATACTAAAGCCTTGTTCGCACTAAGATAGTATTTTAGTCGAGTAGAAACTCTCCGAACAAAGATTTTACAAATCTACTCCACTGAAATGTCGCTGTTCGGACACGTTTTTTTACTGAATTACTCGCTACTGGACTGAACTACTATCCTAGTGCGTACAAAGCATTACGCGTCTGTTACACACGATGATAATTTTGGCGTGGTTATATACTAAGACCTTCTAACTTAATAATTAGTACCTATCTCCACTTACAAGTCGCGAGACAGTTTTTGTTAAGCTGAAAGTGAGATTTTATCTAAACGGTGTTTAATTTCAAGTGGTTACTGCTAAACTTAATGAAGAAGTAATTCTTTGGGCCTTAAGTTTAATTCCCATGCGACGCCAAATTAAAATGTGTTTTAACAAATGTAATCTTTTTATTTCTGATCAGATTGGTCATTTACCGCTTTATGCCGAAACGAGAATCAGCGTTATTACTATTGTACTATCTACGTTAGGTACTGGTAGAATCATAAAATGTATTTCAAAATACAGGACATCCTTGCTCCTGGTGTTTCTTATGA
>QDHC01005561.1:507066-523711 GCA_013186455.1 Papilio dardanus tibullus | reverse complement strand
AACGGTTTGTTCCAGTCCAAACAAATTAATTAAGCAATAAAAGTACGAGAATAACTACCTATTTATGTGCTTGTAATTAATTTTATATCTTCGGCACGAGGACGCGACGGCTCCCTCCGATGTTTAGTTTCGTAGATAACGAGGGGAAGTCTTAATGAGTGCACATTAGATTCAGTTACAAAGGTACGGGTCCACGTGAGTAAACGAAGCGTCCGTTACTAGCCATTAACGTATCGTAATGAATTCTATCCTGCGTTCAAACAATCTACATGCAAATAGAGGAAGGAATTCAGTTTCGGCTGATGTTTACAATATTACAATATTTATTAAATACTAGCTATTGTGTGCCACTTCGTCCGCGTGGAATTATATTATAAAGCCTATGTTACTCGGGTAATGTAGCTTTCTAATGGTGAAAGAATTTTTGAAATCGGCCCAGTAGTTCTTGAGTTATTTCAATTCAAACAAAAGAACAAAAATACAAAGTTTCTCTCTTTATAATATTAGTATAGAAAACAAATATTCTCTCAAACATGTTATGTTTTTAATAACTACCTACGCAACGATAACATTAATACTAAAATATTTTCATAAACTCTCTAAGTATAGTTTATAAAATAGTATGTCTATTAATTAAATAATTTGTATAATGAGTACAAAATAACATAACAAAACCACATATTAAATCTATTAGTCAACGTTTACGACAATCCATCAGGCTAATGGGCGGGCTAATGTATGCCAGTCTATAAATATTGTAACCTATTTCTGAAGGGCCGTACCCACTATTAGTTCTACACGACTCCCTTAGAACTTAGAACCATGTCATTTCTTCTTACATGGGACACTATACATTTTTTTTGACAAAGAGAGGAGGGAGAGAGAGACAGTAGTTGATAGTTTTATCCTAAAACTGGAAGTGGATAAACCAAAGGATCCAAAGGATCAGGTGTAATTTTATGTAAAGATATCTCTGACCTTCTTTATACTTCCAAATATATTTGCAACATTTCAAGGTTGATCAATATCGACAAGATATTGTAGACTAATCGACTATTATTTTAATAAACTCGTAAATTATGAAACAATCATAAAATCGACGTAATAATCGTTATAAACATGATCTCATGGCATCTAAGTGTACACATAATAGATGAAATCTATATAAATAGCCGTAAGGCAAAGATTAAACCTTTAAGACTAGTTTCGTTCAAGAGTTTGCAAATAAGCGGTGATATCACATGATTGAGATAACCAAAACGTATACCAGAAAAGGTGTAAAACTCCAATGTCAACAATAATGTCAGACTTTGCCCGTATGAGTTAGTACAAGACTGACAAAGAGTTCTAATTAAATTCTAATTGAATATTTGCTTCGCGTTTTGTGACGGAAATATGGGTAAGGCTTCCGTGTAGTTACATGTAGTAACATCATCTACATCAATTGCAAATTACTTCAAACCATATAAAGTAATATTACGTCGTTTCACATACATATGCAAATAGATTTTAGTCATTGTTTATTTATTAAGTTTCTATTTAACTTTTCATATCATATATCATTTCTCTATTATTTTGCTCCTCTTCAATGGGAATTAAAAATATCGAACTTAAAACGTGTTAAAGACAGTTAAAGCGTTATTGCTGGTGTCCAAATATAAAGAAAGTGGAGTAATAGATCTGGCTCACGTTTTATACAATTTGTAACATTTATTACGTTATTGCTGGGACCAGACAGAAGCTTTTGTCAAGGTCTAATCGACGCATATTTTCGGTAGGCACTTTCTATTGGCCCAGTGATATTTCGACTGCGGCGACGGTATTTCTGCCTAACTGCCAACTCTAAAATTATCCTATCGACCATTTTAGGATGAACCATGACATTTAAAATAAATTTCAAGAGACAGTACCTATCTAAATAGCCGTTTAGTGAATTTTAAAAATGTTTCTTGGGTTGAATATTTATTGGATGACTTTTTAACCTCAATTACCCTACGGCTTCATTAGACCGAGTTCGCGCAAAAAAACGGAGATTTTGCTTCGGCGTCAGGCCGTTTTTTGCCCGACATCGATCTAATGAAGCCGCGGTTACAGTTTATAACAGGAGGTTTAAATATTCGCAAACTATTAAAAAGCCTTTCGCGAATAAAGTCATGCTTCGCGTACAACATAATGTGCATACAAAAATTCGCATTCATAGCATCCTCTAAAAAAGAGGCCAAGAACAATTGATATAGCGCATTATGCAAGCCGCGTAGTGAAAGGATGGACGTGAACACCGTACTCCAGTTTGCGGTAGTAATTACACCGCAACCAATCTTACTGGAGACAATCGGCCATGATTTATTTTTAAATAAAACTTTTTCTGCATACATTGTCAGGATTACCATCGTTAAAAACTAACGAGCTTGTGTGTTTTAATGTAGAAAAGTGATAAAATGATAAAGCTATTTATTATCTTTGTTGCTTCAACCTTCTTTGTTTACGCACGGACCGGTAGTGTTTTTCGAAATGAAAACAATAGTGACAGTATAACAACAAACATAGTAAACAAAATGACACTTCTGTTTACACTTCGAACACTCATAACAATCAAGAATTTACTACAACATCCGCGATACTCGATACGTTAGAATTGACTAATAGGTACCTACAATTTAACGTAAGCCCAATTGATACTGGAGTATTATCAAGAAACTAAAAAGAAAGTATATTAAGTGTTGCTGATAGAGATAACGTTAGCTTCCACTTTTGTCATGATAAAGCACTGCATTTAATGTTAATTGCCATCTCCAGATTGCAAATCAAAGTCATAAAGACAAAATACTATTATTTAAAAAGCTAAAAAGTTATGAGTGTCCAGCGGAGACGTGTTTATAAAAAAAGGTACTGCATTATTTTTGAAGAATACTTATCAGTACATATCATAATATGCTCTGCTTATTGGTGACCGGTATACATTCCGAACTCTAGTTGGACAGAAACTTAATCAAGAAGTTGAGCCGTGCCTCGAGATTATGTGTAGTAATAACTTTTGTAATATCTACGGAAACTGATAAAGTTTATTTAATAGAATACGCCGCATGACTTGCTTTGCACTGCATAACAATCCGTAGTTATGAAGTCACTGAAGATATAATTGTATCGAAATTTATTTCAGTCAATATAAAGTCGTATAATGTAAAGATTATTCTATGAATCGAATCCTAACGGAACATATTCCGGCTAGACGGCAGGATTTGCCAAACATATTTGAATACTTGATATGTATTTGTAAATGAAAAATATTGACAGGAAACTACATTCGACAGATATAATATCAAGTCTCGACCTCACGTCCTAGTTACATTCTAAAACAAACTTGTTTTAGAGCACGCACAATATAAAGAAAATAATAACCTTTTACTAGGAAAAAAATCGTAATGTTCCAGTATTAATGACATAATGCAGTAGTGACATGTTTTCTAAAGAAATTCTTGCTTCAAATTCTTGAAATTGAAAATATCGCTTGTTTTTCAAGGACAGGTAAAAAAGTTCATAGAATCGCCATTAATATTCGTCACTAATGACCACAGACTGCAAATGTGACGCAGTCGCACATGGTTATTTATATTCCATGCACGATGAAGTAATCTCTTAAGAATTTTCTAAGACAAACATCATTGTGACAACAACGTGTAACCTTCTGGTAACATTTAGTTCCGCGAACGGCATTGTTAGTATGCTACTCTGTAAAACGATTAAGGGCTCCAATTTTACAAAGGCACTTGACTTAATAATATAGAAGTACATTTTGAATGAGCAGGTAAACCGCAAGGTGCCTTTCAAAACTAATGATGTTTTGAAATAAGCTCTCGGTGTAGGTACGCATTTCATAAAATATAACGAATGTAATCGCCTGTAACAAATTAAATATAAATTTAACAACATTGGTAATGGCTTCCGTATAAATAAATTAAGTTATAAACAACCTATTTGTTACGCTTGACCAGTGGCGTTTTCCAATAAAATTATTAATTGCTGGTTTATTATTCAGTGGTTATAGAAACACTTAGTGAGTAAAATCTGCATCAATCCTGCAATGCGCCAGTGAGTCGGGCAATATACGGACTCTCTTGAGAGAAATTACATGTGTATAATATGTATTTAAAATAATGTGTACAGTACAGATTTAACCAATATGATATAATTCTATGCATTATCGATATTTCTTTAAAATTATTTTTAAATTACAGTAGAATCGATAAAAAGATCAAACTAATAATTCTCCTACTTAATTATGAACATATTAAGTGCAGATTTATTCACGGGGGTAAAGTATTACTATAACCCTTACTTAATTCAAGTACGGAATGCAGAATAAGAACGTATTGAAAGTAGCAAGTAATTTTAATATTCCTTGTTAAATTCTGAGGTAAAATTCCTTAGGTTAATAAAATAAAGTAGAAATACTAAAAAACGTTGCATTGCATACCTTTTACCGTGTTGTTTTATTTTTTGACATGGATCAGCTTTGCACGTATTAAAAAAATAGAAACTGTTTGGTATCAGGCAGCTAGAAATCGAATCACTGACCAAAAAATCGAAAGTCGGTCGTTCATTCAATGCACTTGTAAAATTAAATAACTGTTACATTTTTATAACTGCTCAGGTCACCTGCCTTTAGAACGATCAAACAACTTGATGAACGGCCAAATAAATTAATGGACATAGTACATCTAAAACATTATTAGCAAGTTAAAAGGCTAAAGCAAACTTTATTTACTTAGCGTGTATTGAATTTTAAAAAAAGGCACCTTGTAAGCGCCTCAACAAAATTCCGCGACGAAATATTTATTTAAATTCGTACTCCATTTGAATAGTGTATATTGAAAACAGTACGGTACACATTGGTGATTCAGAATAATATTCAGAATAGTAAATCGACTTTAACAAGGTTTACCAACAAAATATTTTAGCCAAACTACGATATAAATCTCTTCACAGTTTTACCGCAAATCGAATGCCACGGTTCCCGCGAACCATTAGATACAACATTAAAACTATCATAAAATATTTATCAAATTGTAGAGCAGATTGTGGCAAGGTTTCAAAAATTTAACTATCACCATGAAAAACGTTTAAAACTATATTTTATATTAATATTTAATCTTATACCAAGGTACGATATGGGGCAAAAAGAAATTAATTCGTTTGCGTTACATGTTTGACTGCTATTTATTACATTGTTTTCTATGTACTCGTATAGAAATTGTGATAATAAGGCAAGCAAGTGACGATGTCTCCCTGCTATTCATTGAAATTGTGAAAACAAAGTAAAAATACATTATAATGAAAAAAATCGAACCGAGAGCGGACTGTGGACTGGACACAAAAAGACGAGTGCGCACAATGGGTTCATATTTCCGGTCCGCGGTCACGGAGCGAACACTGCGCGGGTCCCAGATTCATTCGCTCCATTCAGTCCCTTACAATGCGCTTAATTTAAGACTTTATTAAACTGGCAATATGCCCGAATACAAACTTCCTACCGCTAGCAAAGCTAATGGTTATGGTTTTCACATCCTTTACGTGTAACTAATTTTATTGTAACTTCAATGCCTATTCTTCCAAGATTTTATGTAAAGAGTGTTTTAGCAACATTTCGAGCTGAATGAATGTTTTGATATTTTGCGATAACAGTTTTGTCCAAACTGATCATTTAATACTTAAATATACTTTCGTATCTCGAAATACAAAAGTATACACAGCGCTATTTGATATTATTTGACACAGTGTTTGCGCGTAACCATCATAATAGTTATAATCGGTCGAGGATTTGAAGGGTCTAACAATAACCCAGTCCTTGACCAGAACAGTAATATAAATTATGTTTTAACTTCAATGCAATCGATGTAAATGTGTAAAATTAAAAGACAACCCGCCGACCCTTTGTCGCCAAGTACACGCCAATTGAACAAGGGCAAAAAGGACGCAAAGCGAGCAAAAACATTTAGAGGGGGCTAATGAGAGGTCGCATGGAAGCGAAGCCGACACATGCAAACTCGCCGGCCTGACGCCGACGCCCCCACCAAACTCAAACTGCGCTTCGCTTTAATGAAATTCGAAACTTTAACGAAATTAAACTCACAATCTCATCTCATCTGAAGCTTGTTAATATATTTTCGATAAGCCTTTTAAGCTGTGTAAAAATGAACGCGAAGGAAACTTATATTGAATGTTTATAGCCCAACCTTGAGTACAGTAATTTTTGTACCCAACTTCCGAAGATGGAGGTTCTTATTGAAGGATAATTGAAATTGTTTCATTTTATTTAGTTCGTCGTCAGTATTAAAAACTATTACGTGGCAGATTACGTTGCAAAGATAAGATTACACTGCGATATCCACTTGTTAAAAGATTAATAAAAATAAGATATAAAAAATCTCTTCAATACTAAAAAAACAGTGCAACAAATTAAACATAAGTAAAGCAATAAAATGATTTTTGTTTTTTCAAGTACCTCGGCAGTAAAATTCAGCGATAAAGTAAGCAACAGTTTGTTTATAACCGTTCGATACAGGAATAATCAAAAGCTAATCCGCATACCTAACTCGGTTGTTTAGCTTTCAATCAGCCCTCTGTACCCAGAATAACGAAACTAATTGTGGCTTAAACGGCTAGTTCGTTACATTTCTCACAGTCTGTGACCGTGAGAACTCGCAGACTTGTATTATGACATTGCAGAATTTGCAACTGTATCCAGATCTGTACATTATACAAATGTGTCGAGTGCAATCATTTCCGCAATGTTACATTTGCACAAACGTTTCTACATTGAGATTAATGACTGGTGAATTACGATTTCAGCAGCAAAAAAACTCAACTGTAGTGATTGTGACTGCAAACATCCGCTACATTATTGATTACAATCAGTTGAAATAACAATGAGAGATGTAAAAAGGAATGCAAATATTACACAACATATCAGTAACAAATAGATGATTCGTCAAAGAGTAAACTATTCAGTATACAACTAGACACAAGCACCACCACCAAACATAAAATATTAATAATATTGATCCATTCAATTTCATTCAATCTTACCTCTCATAGAACATATTCATTGAATAATTACTCAGATAATGTACCCAAGGTCACCCTGTACATTTACAATGCGGTGCAGGCGACCCGATAACATCATGTTATAATTTTAATTGCCAGACAAAAACAATACTTTTATCAGTATCTAAAAAACTAACCGTATCAGAAACTTCGAGTTCGTACAACTAAAAGCAAACGTTTGCCGTCAAGTGGTGCGGTAAACAAGCCACATGGCCGGTGTGTTGTGTAACATCGCGTCGGCTACACGGCAGCCCTGACCCTGAACCTGATCTGAAGCACCATTTTACCAATTTAGTAATTATTGTAATGCTCGCCTGCTTCATGATGATTTACGTCCTTACCAATGCACTACTCTCGAAGAGGTTGAATCAATTTGAAATGTTCATTTTGCTCCTCGTCAATGTTTTCAATACCACCAATGTAAAGTGAAAAAATATTAAGAAAACTTAGTAGCACTATATTTTTCCATCACGGCAAAATAAGAACTGCACACAGCATTGTTTGCACTTTGATTCGCATCCTAGTCTTATCACAAATTGTGCGCTCAAATATAATGTATGATGCGATATATTGTTTTATACAAAACGGTCTCAAAGGATAAAGGAGCATGCTTATGTGAAATTAATATTATTTGTTATACTTCAAATTATAATAATGAACAATTGTGTTTTTATGTTGTAATTATTAAAATGTTCCACACATTGTATTAGCAACAATATATTTAAGATAAAAAGTATTGTTTTATACTATGCCTTCTCAAATTTGCCGCTTTTAGCTTTTATGTATTTCGAGATTGTACTTAAAAATTTCAAAGCAAAGTTATCAAACAAGTTGAAGTTGATTGTGTGCCTTTTAGTACCCTTACAGCTTTAGCGTAACAAACTTTTGTAACACCCATTTGTACTGTTTATTTTATCAACCTGCCCCTTTACCCAACTTTCAAGCTTACTACATTACTAACTGCCATTACGATTACATAAACAATAACTTTATACTCTGTAAACGTTGTTACCACATGACGGATAATAAAACTGAGCCGTGGGGGATAAATTTAAAGTAACTTGTACGTTTGTTCTAGATTTAATGCGACAGTCAAAGCGCCTGTAAAACGGTCACCTACATAAATGTTTACAGCAGCCAATCGTTAAAATATTGACGGATAATGACAAAAATAGAGAATGTGGCGCGAGAGACATGTTGAAAGAGAACTAAATATTTTTGTTCAATATCAATATGTACATAATAAATAATGCAAAGTAAAATAAGGCAGTCGCCATGTTTATTCAGCTTGTTTTGTAATAGTCGGTGCACGTGAACTGCATTCTATAGACTCATCCGCATTATGTGTTAGTTCCTACTAAATTATTTTGTAAATCTATATAAAAACAATGTAAAATATTTTAATACGCCTTGTATTCGTAGAAGTTACATAGATGTAGGAATTGAAATGTTTATCTATGATTCAATATTAAATTACAAAATAGACGAAATCTTCTATTGTATTTAAGAGAAAGAGATTAGTACTAAAGTTTACTTTATACTTTGTGCCAATAATCGCGACAAATACATAAATGTTGAGTTTAGTTCGAAGTGTCTTACAAAAAAGAACACACACCGTGTAAAAAATTTGAAGGACACTACGGTCGGCAAAGGGCAATCATGTCCACCTGATGCCGATGCCGACAAGTGCCTCGTGAGACAAACACTGACTGCACCATTCAAATTGTAAGGAGCAAAAAATGGAGCGAGAGAAGGTACGAACTCTTGTATAACGTAAAGATACAAAGGCTTGCTTGAATATTGAAATCTTTAACAATGCCGACGTTTGCCGGCGTGTTTTGTAAAAATTATTATGCAAGTAATATTACTGATAATATAACATTTCTTATTCAATAGAAAAGAAAGGCTTAAATAACAATTGTATTTCACTTTTAAAATAAAAACCATGTTTCTTTTAATATTTAAGTTTAAGCAGTTAAGTTAGTAAATAGCAAATGCTTTATGTTTAATGTTAAAAAACATCAACTTATAACTTACGTGTAAAAAATTACCATACCATATTAATGTCATAATTTTAGCATCACCATTTGCGAATATATTAGAGTTGGGATTGTAAATTGAGATATTTCGACATGTCATATTTAAAATAAAAAGTGGAATAGGTCAACGAGACGTCATAATCTGAACATTTTTAAGGCGAACGAATGGACACGTTGAGTTGTACATGTTTATTATTTTTCTGACGAAGCTGTCGGTGCCCCGCGGCCGGGGATTCGTGTTCGTGTCACGTACAAATTGAACGTCTGTCGGCTGAGGCTGGGCTCTGACATTGCGTCACGTCGTCATAGCAACGTACTATTGATTGTTTACCAGCAATGCTTTGCATCTTCACACCGAAATGTATTTATAGCAAAGTCAACTTTACTACGAAAGTATTTGACTCACGGTGCGCTATAAATAGGCCCTGATGTTGATTTTGGTCCAACTTCAGTTAATTTCTTAAATATCATTATACTGTTCAGTTATAATATACAGAGATAATATTACTTTAAAAAGAAAATAAATAGCATCAGAAATTCCGTGTCGTGTAAAGATAAAACTAATAACGTCGCCAAATGCCATTACTAATGTATAAAGATAAGGTCTAACTGTGTCGATATAGAATGTACCACGGTAAGAACCGGTCGGGCAAGTCGGTGACCGTACCTGCCCCGCCCTGCACTCCTCTCACCCCCGGCAAGGTCAAGGCACCTCCCCACAAGCAGGGTTATTCTGGGCGTCCGCAACAATGACGGTTATGCTCAATAAGAATACGTATCTCCGTCGGCACACTGCAATTTGAAATAACCGTTTCAAGATGAAAAGGGCATCTGTATTCATATTTGCTATGCTGCATTCATATTTCATTCAATGAGCGCAATTCAAAGAAAACGTTTTCGCAGACTATTATTCGCTAACGGCAATGGGTCTCTGAGCTGTATGACTCAGAAAATGACAAATAAAAAGTCCAAGAATTTAAAGTAGTAAGTAACCGAATTTCACCGGTGAACATCAACCTGTATCCTTGAGTGGGTAAGCAGGGACAATAAACATAAAGTAATATTGCACAATACATATAAATATTAATTTATTAACGTATTTTTTTTATAAAATCAATTATTACGGAAAGCTTTGTCTAAAATGTGCGTAATATAATATGAGTATTCATAATTTAGCAGTTAGGGAGTGTCAAATCATTAAGGTTAATTACTGTCAAGTAACGTTAGATTAATTAACTTGTAAATATATTAGTGTGTAATCAATCTTACATAGCTATCGTTGTTTCGTTAATGTTAAGACCAGAAACCAAATAATTAGACTAGTTATTTATTTTTATAGAAACTAATTAATAACACGTGTAATAAGTGACACAATTTTTGAGATCAAGGGCTAATGTATTAGCAAACTCGGAGGGTACTTAGTACAAGCAACTGCTAAAAACAACTTAGTTCTACAATGTTAATTGTTTCAGCCCTTACTGTTAGTACATATATTAGTTATCTAATTACACAGCTAAGTAACAAACATATATAGATTGTTATAGTCAAACAGCTTCTCCTTAAAAATCGTTACAATGACGTCATTGTTAAAATGTGCATTTCGGGCATATTGAAAACTCATATTTTGGCAGGCAAAATGAATTTGGCAGTAGATTTAATCTGTTACGACATTGTGGATGTATACGCAAGTTTTAAAACTTAGCACAAGGTTGAAGTTTATCTTCTACAGCCTAATTTATATCGAACCAAGTTCCAGCCGAAACTCTTGCTAGAGAAAATCCTTCACCCTGTAGGTTTGGTCACCTGCCAAGCCATTATTTTTATTACATGTAAAATAAAGAAAGTTTTCAAATGGGATATTATAAATCTTTAGCTATTTATGTTTAGACTCGTCGAAAGACAATTTATTTACACATAACTTTATTAACTAAATTAAGAACAAGAAGTATTGTTCATACATTGTACAAAACATTTCCTGATAAGAGCGTTTAAAGCTAGGTAAATAGTGCTTCAGAATATTTGTACAGTGATATGGAAAACAACGAACAAAACAGTTACTGCTAAATCCCACGATAATGATCTAGGACTACGCACAGATTAAAAAGCTTGTGTACAGAGTAATTGTACGAGAGCACTGTATGAGAGGGCAAGTTGTGCTTGCAGAGACCGCAGCACACATTGTGTACTGACGCGTTACATCGCGCCCCGTCTGGCCCTTTTGTGTGAACAGGCTTTGTGCACAAAACGAACATTTCATACACTGAAGAATACAAACGTAAAAGTGTTGCAAGACATCTTAATAAACCTCAAAGTGACAGCTGGTAAACGTGCATCAGCATCTTACAAAAAACATTGTAAAACATATAGTTTTGCATTCAAAAACTTGAAGCGGTGTATCGTTATTCGTAAACATAGTCAAGTAAAAAAAGGTCCCCGTGAACCCGTGACCTAATCGCTTTGGTAAATAAGCTAATTAATTAAGTTGTTTGCCTAAACTCGATTACAGCCCACGCACGTAAATGGTAAGTTAAGCAAATAATGCTCATGATACCAAATATAATTTTCGTTCTCAGTATGTACTGAATGAGTGAGATATAAAGTTACTTTTAACAACATCTCAAGCCATTTCAATGCGTCAATTATATTTCAATACATCTGACATCCGCATACAAAAATGACAGCCTGACTCATTGGCCGGCGTCTGCGGGCGGATGCAGGCAACCTTCGGGCAAAAGCAAATTGAAACATGCAAATGTGCCTGCAGTATTGAATATGTTCAATAATTTCGCGCGCTCTCATTACAATAGCTTGGTAACTTTATACCAGTGATCAATACGGAATTGTTTAATGTTAAATCTTTCTTTGCTAACTGAATATTAAAGTTGTCTACAAACATACGAGCACTTTCGAGCGTATTAAAGTCAGAAGCGTCCTTTGACCTTAATTTGTAAGAAGTGTAATTCTAAAAAGATTTGTTTTTCCATTGCTTATTACTTTTTTACAAAAAAATGTATTAGTAGAAAACAGAACTTGATCTTACCAATTACTTTTGCATGAGTAAACCATTTATTTATATAACCAGCATATAAACAAACCGGCACATATACTTAGTGTAATTTACATACAAAAACATGACGAGTTTGTCCTCATCTACATATAAACAAAGGGCAAGCGAAGTTCAGTATCGCAAAACGTTGAACCTTGAATTCTCGGTCATATAACGTATACTTTCTTCTACATACTTTTCATGGAAATAAAATGCGAATCACCAGAATTATTAAACCTTGGCTACATTTTAAATGTCTTATAAATAAATGATTAATTACTAATCTTTATTTAAGTATGTCAAAAATTATAAAAATTAGACCAATTTGTAACTAATTAAGGTTTCATGTTAAAGTTGATTAAACATGAAAGTGTAGGTACTTTCTTGATAAATTGGACTTGATACCATTCATTAAATTCTAAATAGGAAAGAATCTTAGCGTGTATTTAAGTTACATTATCATCTGAAGAAATATCGCGAGATAAAATTATTTCTATACATTTTAGGTATTTATTTTTATAAAAATGACTGACGAGTGTTGTTAGGAAGGCGGACATTAAAAAAGAGCAGTATTCGTAAAACAAACATGGAAAGGACAGGAGAAAAGTCCGCAGTAACGTCATTTAGTTTCTTCAGTGGAAAGCGTTTTACGTCGCTTACGGAATAATAAAATCTCAAAAGCCGAAAAGAAAGCATGAAAACGTCCTAATTTTCTTATTTCTCTTTGCTGTACATTTTAGTATTCTACGAATTGGTATTTTAATATTTTCTTGGGATGTGGCAACACACAATGACAATTGTTAAGAGAAATTCGGATTAGAACCTTTATAAGCAAGACAAATAATGCGGTCTATTGGACTGGTATGTTTGTAGCATAATATTTATTTCAAAAATATGTTATACTGAAATGCATGTCAATATTGTATCACCTTTGATAATATGTTGTGAAAGGTGAATGGATTTATTCGTTCTATGGACTTTACAATATATCGCTTTGATAAAACAAGTACTTATTATATCTCGTGTATCACTGATAAATCTATAAACAAACTAGGTGACCAGGTGCACAAGTTATATTATATTTGTAATTCGTTTGAAATCGTGTCTTATCACTAGTCGTTTAGTTGCAAAACAAAAATGACGTCATGCTATGTTTACAACGAAATACATATTTTATTGCTTAACATTTTAGTTTTACTAATAGAATGAAATAACTGACACACAACTTTATTTAAATAATAATATAGACACAACGCCACTGCTATAGCAATTGCCCGCAGGGCCAATGCCTTTTTAATTACGAGACAATGAAGCGCTCAGTCATTTCGTTCACTACCCTGCATTTGTAAGAATTTAAGTAATATGGAAATTATATTTGATATTCACAACTAAGAATAACATTGTGTTTTCAATTCAATAATAAGCAATGAACTATGTATAGTCATATTTTAACGTAGACTCAAAAAGCGTCATCCGACCAGCGCATTTGGATAACTGCCAAGACTAAAACTCCAGAGGACATTGCAATATGCGAATACTTTGAGAGAAAGCGATAGCTAGTAAATACAGACCATTCTGGCGACGGTGGTGAGGTCCCAGGCCGATCTCGTCTTCCCTCGGGCTTGTGTGCCATCTTTCCTTCGGCCCAGGGAGCCATAGCCTGACGGTACGGTGGTGTCTTCACGTCTTCGTCTCCCACCTCGTCTCAACGAGGAAAACCAATTAGATACGGATCCGCGTCGCTCCTCTTCGCCGGTCCCGGGACCAGCTTTGATAAACATAACTCCGAGCGAGTGCTAACGCACACTGCACATCACACACTGGCAAGATTTAGGCACTACCTCACGATATTAGTGAAGCTACAAACCGCAGTACCTACAAGCTCACAATATAAACAAAACTTGCAAATATGATAAAGCAAATAAGTGGTAATCGTCGGGCACGCGCCAGTGCCTGAGTCGGATTTTTGCCAAAACAATGTAAGGTGAAGCTGAACGACTTAGGTTTCGTTATGCGGTGGAAGCTGTTTGCTGCACACACCTGGTCGTAGTCATCGTCGTAGGTGCGGCGCGCGCAGCGCAGCAGCAGGGGCCACCACAGCGCGCCGCACAGCAGCCGCACGTGCAAACACATCGAGCTCGCGCACTCTGCCCGTGCCCCACACGACTGACAGACAGTCGCGAATGTCGCCTCGCTTTGGCACCGTGACAAATATACACCTATACGTTTACTTACATATCTCTTATCTCTACGCGTTACGCCTACGACATACTTCTTGCATTTACGCTTATCATACGTACGTTTATTATTGTCGTAGATATCTTACGCTGTCTGAATTACAAGTTTGATTTTAAAATCTGCTGAAACTAATCATTTTTAATAAATGTATTGTAGATACCTAATTTAAAATAGTACAGAACGATTGCGTGTGTATAATATGTAGATTATTCTTTAAAAGTGTAAATTTCTCTTAGCATTTAAAAATAAAATAAACTCTTGGCGCAGTTTCATGTTATCAAAGTTACAAATCGTTTTGTCGGAAACGACAACGGAAATATGATAAACTATTAAATGCGACCATTGTCCACTGCGAGGGGTTTTTTATTTTATATAAATGTAACTGATAAGTCTTGGAATTTTGAACATACATTTCTCCTATTATGTAGGCAAGCGCGACACAAAACCCCCTGAAGGTCTAGTAGGGGTTGAAACTTTGTATGGATAAAGGGACTTTTTCTCTAAAGACAACATTTGTATGGAGAAATAATACGAAATTAAACTTAAAATCTACATTTACATGGGACAGAGTCAACAATGATTATGTCTCTGTACCAAACCATTAAGATTAAATCTGGGAAATACAATAAAAGTTCATTTAATATATTACGCGTATCTTAACATTTAAATGTAACAATAACAATGTAATGTCCAATCATTCGTACCTACGATGAATCACGACGTGACAAATAACCGACTAGTTAACTGCTACTGTTAACCTTAAATCAAAATTAATTAATAACCATTATATCTAATGACCTTACAAATTATTGCACTTAGACAATGTATGATGATACATTTTATATACCTATTACTAAAATAAAAATGTTTATGGGTACTATGTTAAAATTAAGTAGAATTTTTACAATTTACAATATTTCATGTAAGTCGTCGTTTATAAATTAAGTCATTAAATCATACATCTTTAAAATAAGAATCAAATCATCCAAGTCGTTCAACTTCACCTATGTTTAAGACCTCGCAAATATTGGCGACCGACTGAGGAACCTAAATTACCACTCACTGCTTTATTATAAGAGCACTAGATTTGACGAAATCACTATACCGATAACTGATCTAGATGCTAACTATTCACTTCACATAGTTTTAAACACTGGTCACGGTATTTACTGATAATAAAGACCCGGTTAAAATGTTGAACGCGGCAACACGTCACGCTACCGCCGCGTTCTGACAGCAACTGACATTGCACGACTCGGCGCGATTTACCGCCTTGTGTACAACATGCCTCTCGCTCGGTCGTAGTAAAGCGAGCATTTACGGCCTACGTCAGACTTACCCGGGTCGCAAGTTTGAATGAAACCGGGCCCGCAACTTGGAATAACCAAATTAATCTTGTTTAACAGGTTCAAATAAAAATTGTACTGTTTTCGGTCATTAAGTTTGTCTCCACTTCTGCACATGGTTGAAATATAAAATGAAATATTCTATTCATCTAGAATAGTATAGGCAAGTTAAGAAAACTGTTTATAACGAAAATATGAAACAATATCGCTGGTATTAAGGAGTTTGAGTATTTGACTTGAGAGACTTGAGATAGTTATGGAAATTATTAGAAGAAATTGCCCGTACCCTACGGCTTCATTAGACCGAGTTCTCAATAATAATGGAGATTTTGCTTCAGCGTAAGTCATAGAGTTACTTCAAATAATATAGTACCATGAGCCTACTATGCTACTTTGTCGTTGGGTGTGGAAGGCAGAGGACCACATTTTGTGAACGCATTGGGAAAGTCATATGTCCAGCCGTGGGCAGAAAAAGGCTGATGATGAGCCTACTAGTCTTAATAAAAAAAATATTGTTGGTCTCTCACAATGTCAATAATGACATGAATCTCCTCTGAAATATTTGCTAAGTGTTCAGCATAAAACCTTAATTTTAATAAGCAGGATAATTAAAAAATTGTAAATAATAAGCTATCAGACTTCAAAACGATGATTTCCAGCATTATTGCATACAATGATATGCAAATGTTAATATAATAATTATAGAGAAAATGGGACAAATGTAACAGTAAGTTGCAGGCATGCTGTTTAAAATTACATTTGTACCTCGGTGTTCCCGCTGCTCGTTTGCCCCTTTTCTTATATAAAAAAAACCCAAAACAGTTATTTTTTTATCAATATTGAAGTTTGAGTAACATTGTTGAGAAGCGTTC
>QDHC01005561.1:452735-493906 GCA_013186455.1 Papilio dardanus tibullus | reverse complement strand
AGTCGCAAACAGCTAGTAATTCATAACCCTATGGCTTAATTAGACCGAGTTTGCGGTAAAAACGGTTAATTTGCTTCGGCGTAAGGCCGTTTTCTGCATGACATCGGTCTAAAGACGCTGTAGCAGCAATTACAAGGCTTGTTACATATTTTTTTGTGATAATAAATTAAGGCAAAAAAAAAACAATAACATACTATTTTTATAGGGTCTACTAAATGAAGAGAGTGAATGTGTTATACAACATGCAGTGGAATAGAGGATTTATAATTACCTTCTTTAAGTCTGAGAACGACAGTATCATCATCAGCAGAGCAAGTAAAGTAACCACCCTTTGTATCATCCCAGAACAGTTCATTCTGTTTTTGTTGCAACTCTCTCGCCCAATTCAGCCAAGAAAGATCCAAAGATGCTTCATATAAATCAAGCAAACCTTTAATTAGGTATGCATAATCATCCAAAAAACCTTTAATTGGCTCTTTACTGAAAGATACATATAAGTTTTTAAAACTTAAAAAAAATTAGCATATAAATATCGTAAATAGCAAAATTATACTTACGTTTGAGCTATAGATCCATCTTCACCTTTATAACAAGAATGCAATAATGTCTTGGTAGTTGGATCATACAAGTGTTCCTTTATAAAGTTTGCTGTTGTAATAGCATCGTCCACAAAGCTCTTCTCTCCCAGTCCCTGCCCTGCTCGAGCTAAACCGGCTACAATCAGCCCATTCCAAGAACAAAGTATTTTAGTGTCCAAGTGAGGACGAGGTCGTTTCTGACGCTCCTCATACAATATCTTGATACAGTAAGAAATTGCTTCCTCAAATTGTTCAGCGGAAAGTTCAAATTTAGACATAGTCTCTTCTTTGCTACCATACACAATCAAAACATTTTTATTTTTCAATTCTCCATGAGGGTCACTCTCCATTGAAATGTTCCCATCCTCTTCCACACTGAAGTAGTCACAAAATATGTCAAAGTAAGAAGTTTCATTTATTTTCTTTTCATCCAGAAGTGATTTCAGTTCATTATATTCCCAGACGCAGAATGCACCTTCTTGCTTATGTGGAGCACCTTCATATGGATAGGAATCAGCATCTTCTGCACTATAGTAGCCACCAGACTCATGTCTAAGATCTCTATTGACATACTTGATTATGTCACGAACCACATCAGCGTAAAACTCTTCCTTTGTTGCAAGATATGCATCAGTATACGCCACAATTAATTGAGCTTGATCATAAAGCATTTTCTCAAAATGTGGTACATGCCAATCATTATCCACAGAATATCGAGCAAATCCACTTGATACATGATCATGAATGCCACCTTTGGCTATTTTCGTCAAAGTATGAAGACACATGTCAAGACATTTTTTCCCTTCAGGATCAGATTTATCGCGTGCGTAAAAATGAAATAGGAAATTAAATATAGAGGCTTGCGGGAATTTTGGAGCTACACCGAAACCTCCAAAGTGTGGCTCAAAGCTAGAAATATATCTTTGGACACATTTATTCCATGTAGCCTCTCCGGGCACTGACTGAGATGAATCAGAATCAACCAGAGATATTTTTTGCAATGCTTCCATTATGTTCTGACTGGCATCAACAAATTGGGCACTGTTCTCTTTCCATTTCTTAGCCAGTGAAAGTAGAATGCTCCTAAAGCCTGGTCTACCCCATCTGTCTTCAGGAGGAAAGTAAGTGCCTCCTGTAATAGGTTTCAAGTCCGGTGTGAGAAAAACGGACATAGGCCAACCACCGCTGCCTGTAGTGGCCATAACAAACAGCATGTACACACGGTCAATATCAGGTCTCTCCTCTCTATCAACCTTGATGTTAACAAAGTGCTCGTTCATTACTTTAGCAACATTTTCATTTTCAAATGATTCCTTTTCCATAACATGACACCAATGGCATGTGGAATAACCAACTGAGAGAAATATGAGTTTATTTTCTTTTTTAGCTTTTTCAATAGCTTCGTCACCCCAAGGATACCATTGTACAGGATTATGTGCATGTTGTAGTAAATATGGTGACTTTTCAGTAATAAGTTGATTAGTGTGTTTTGGTGTTTCCGCTGTCGCACATTCAATATTGGTGTTAGACATTTTTATTATATTATCACTGTAACTTCTAGTTAGTTTAACAGTGCACAAATTATGCCCAAATGTTGTCAATCTGAAAAGACATTATTTTAACCGATTACATAACAAATTTATAAAAATTGCAACCGCACATCTAGTACCTAAGTTGTTGCATATGCAATAACAGGACGTTTTTAAATTAATATAAGAATATGTATTAATAAATTAAAAATATACCAAAATAGATCATAATTTCAATTTCTAAATTCCAATTTTTTTTCTCTCTAACAAAATGACTATATCTAAATAGTTAGTTTAATAACTTTTTTCTTGTATCACAAATTGATCAAAAAAACTAGTTTATAAATATCACTTCCTTAATACATACAATTGTATACGACAATCATAACAAGGTCACATAACAGTATTTATACGTAATATCTAAGTAGCTTAAAAGTGTGGAATAAATCCTTTTTATCATAATAGAAGCGAATTACCTTTTATTCGAGCAGAAATCTCTGTTGAGGCAAAGCAAAGGTTCTTTATTCGTACTTTGATTTAAATTTAGATTCTTTAATTTACTATCACCCGTCGACAAACGTCGTAACAACAATACGGCACGACCATTAGGCATAATAAAAAAATATATTTTATGTATAGTTCTTGTTTGCCGCACTAAGCCTGAAATTATTTTATAACATGAATTTATCGAGCAAAATTGATCAAAATTGACAAAATACAAAACAAAATAATAATGACGTCTCAGTGTTGCCAGATTATTCAAATAAAATACAACATTGCGCACAGATAAAGAAAAGTAATAAAAAAGCTTTTTCACATTTCCTTAACTTACGTGAGCTTTCGAAAGTCTATGAAAACGTTCACCAATAACTTGAGACCCTAAAGTAAACCTACTCGGTAAGAATACCATAACTCTCTTCGCCAATAAAATTCAGCTATGCTGTTCTTTAGACGTTGATTTTGTATGAAAAACTTCATCTTTATAAATTAATATTCTTAACATTATTTTTCAGATTCCTTTTAATAATATAGCTTTTCCTGCTTACAAGAAATGTTCCACTGATATCTATACAAGTCCTAGGACACTGAGCCTTGAATTCAAAACTTATATGCGCCTTTCAAAGTAAATTTTCGTAACATAATTTTATTGCCATTTATTTTACGCAGGAGCGTTTATACTCAGTTAAGAATAGTGTGAAGCAGTGTAGTTATAATATGCTATAGAAACAGATATATGGTCATTGTAGGAGAAAAATAAATAAAACTAAACCAATGGCGATAAAGCCTATTGATTGATACCCTTTTTGACGGTTCTGAGCTGCAGATTTATCTTAAAATGCGAGGGAGAGATGAAAAACACTGCGCATGTGCGAAGAATCGGACGCCATTCTCACTCATTGCAACAAGACATGTTTTGACGTTAACAATTATATTGGCCATAGCACGGCTTAATGTGTATTTGACACGAAATGTTTCATAATTTATTAGTGGAAATGAAATCTAGTGTGAAGTTACCCTTATGATATTGAAGTGATAGCTAAGTAAGGTAAGGTTATGTTATGACTCGCTGAAGTATAATTTAATCAAATTAAAAAAATATATATATTTATTAAGCAATTAGTTAAGCTATAAGATTGGTGTTTATCGTTTATGTTTTAATAACATTAAGTATTCTTTATTACTTTTGAAATAATTCTATTTTAAAGTTAACAATAAGTCAAGTGTTTTGCAGCATAAAATGTTTTTAAATTAACAGTAACTTTTTCCAATGCTTCAATAGTAAAAAAAAATATAATTATACGTTTAGTGTAGTTTGGCTCCTTTAAATATTTTTTTAGTTAAATGCAAGATTTTATGTAAATACTACTACATCAAATTAAATTTACATGAATTTAATTACGTAAGTTTAGCTTTTAAGGAAACGTAGTGCTACGGTTGCACTGATACCTGTTAAAAAGTTTCGGAGCGTGTCTAAACAAGGTATTGTTGTAGGTCCTCACAGGGTGTTGAACAATATTGAATGGATCGTTGCCATGGCAACAGCTGGGGGGTTGATTCCGATACAAAGCTAGGGGATCGTAATGATTTGCTGTTATTTACAATTCAGCTCTACCCTCGCGTTTGTTTAGGGTTTGAAAAGATGCGGCCAAATTATGAAAACAAAACAATTCTCTTTTTGAAATTGGTTTTAAACATAGTCAAATATAATGTAGTTAATTGATTACCGCTTAATTGTTTTATTTTTCTCTTGTTCGTCCGTTGACGATGATGATTGACATTGTAATAAGTTTTGAATACTCTTTTTTCATTTCAGGTACACCGGAACCAGGATAAAGTCTTAATCAACTAACGTGCCTTAGTATCTTCCTCCATTTGCCTATTGCACTCGTTAAGGGCATTTCACACAAACATAATCGTTGTCCATATTATGTATACACGTACTTAGTTAGTATGAATCGGTCCAAGTGCCTGTCCAAATTTTTGATGCTATTTTGAAAGTTACATGTTTATAAAGAGATAGCATCGTATACGTACCGTTCATATAAATTTATTTATGTAGATATAGAAGCGACATGTCGATAGTTGTTTGAAGTTATAGAAGAGCGGAGTTGTGTGGATGGTTTTGTCGGCAAGATGTCGTTGTGGGTGGGCGGCGGGGGCGATGGCGGCGACGTGCGGCCGACCACAACCGTCATGTCTGCCAACACCTCCATGGAGTCAGGGATTGAAGCGGGCGTGCTGCCGACGGTCACGGGCTCGCTCGCCTCCGCCCGGGACTCGCTGGGCTCCCTGTCTCGTGCCGCGGAACAACTGTACGACACGGATCATACGGATCTCGGCTCGGAACTTGACGAGGCGGAGATTAGAAGGGAGTTGATGCACGATGTAAGTGGTACATAACTTTAATTATACAGAAAACATTGGGCACTATCTAAAATAACACTTCCGTCACATACATATTTTAAAAACTAATCATTATGTTTTCATTTGTTTCAGAAATGGCGCCTCCTCTTTGATAGAGTAAGTAGAACATTGATAAATTAATATTGATCATTTAATTACAACCTTATTAATCTTAAATAATTAATAAATTATATATCAGAAGATAATCTCGAAGTTTAGACAACGACTGAGCATTTGAAAAACATGTCAGGGCTATATTACTGTAGCTATCTTAATTTAGGACGCAAAAATAACTTGCAGCCCGGAAGATGTCATCAAGATTAAGTAGAGAGATTTCGTCACAGAACTAGATTAGAAAAACGAGATGAATTTATTTACTTGCTGACATCATAAAGGGTTAACAAATTACGTAAACTTACAGATATAGAATAAAGTATTTTTTATTAGAAGTGATAAAATATCAAAACTATTTTTATTCACTATGGTTAACAAATTTTTAACTTTAGTTTAATATTCAATCTCATAGGGAATCTAATGAAAATCTGGAGAAACTGTTATGAATTTTAAATTGTAATTTTAACGACATAGGTGCCAACAATAATTTTAAATGGTTATGATATTACAGTTAAGATGATATGTGATGATAAATACGGAGTTTGGGAACAAAAGCCGTCATACTACGTGACGTGTCAAAAAGGATAATTTATATTGTTGACGAGTTTTGCAGTTATGCAGCAAGACAATATTTTTTGTCTTATAAAAATATTCTTACCATAATATTTAACTATTTTTTTTCATTGTATCCTTTTTGTAAAAAATAGTTTAGTATAAATACAATTTTTATTTTACAAGTGACCCTTCAATTTAGAGGCGAAGTTATTTGTCCAAAGCTTCCAGATATTAAAAAAAAAAAGATAACTGGAACAAGTAGAGTAATATTTGAAAAAACAATATTCATTTGAAAGCTTTCATCTTATTTTTAAAGCTTATGGAAATAAACAGGTGGTTAATACTGCCGACTCAAAGTAAAGTATTCAAGGAGTGCCGCATAATTTACAGAAATGTCGTTTACGACTTCGAAACAAATTTCACGGAATATTCTTCTGTTTTTGACTGATTAAAATGTACAGAAGCGGTATGGAGTAAAAAAAGGAAGTTTTATAGGCAGATAAAGAGGCGGTAGCGCCGCGGCACAAACGTTACCTCATCACGTACCAAACATTCAGATAAGCGGCTCTGAAGATAGGGGGCGCTTGGGCTCTTTTTTGTCCACTCCTTTTTGGAAATGGTCGCAATGATTATAACAGAATTTACACATAATGATGGCACGTCGGGGGCGACACCCACCATTATGATGTTTCGGTTGGCGCGTTGAAAACTCAATTTGTTGTTTTTGTGCGTGACCGTGTCGCATGGCGTGGTGCGCGAGGCTTCAGGCACAGGTGTCAATGGGTCGCTTGTGTTGCAGTTCGACCCGGAGGGCTTCGGCGAGATCCCGTGGCCCGACTTCCTGCAGACGCTACAGAACCCAGATTTTATTGCTCAGGTGCCGCCTCATAAACACGAGGTAAATAATTCTTTAGACTGTTCTAGGCTTAAATAATTTAGTCATTTAGTCCTTACACTTGTCATAATACGAGTAATACTTCTTTTGCTAAGATGGATCTATGGCATACCATTAAATAAGTCAAAGGTAAAAGGAAGCCAGAGTTCAATTTGCTATTTTTATCAATAAAGGCAATTTCATCTAATTTGTGTTTGTTTGTCCCTCAGATTCTGTTGGATAAAGCTCGCAGCGCTACATCCGATGCGATCACATTTCAGGAGTTCGTTAACGTGGTGAGTACGTCACAAATATTTATTACACCGCTCTGTCCCGCAGCGCCGGGTATTTTTCCAGACGAATAGGATCATTAGTCTAATGGCGGCATTCTTAAACGTCCCCGTAGGTTGCATATAGTTTAATAATATAACCCCAAGGCGGCCGCCGTCCCCCGATACAAGACAACTAAATTAAGATGCGACACCGATTACGCCGGCCTCGCGCGTTCCCTAACTTCACGAGTCACTAAACACGATTCGAGACGGACAAAAGTTCAGCCCTTTTAGGATTTTGTGAATCCGAACGCAAACGAAAAAGTTAAGAGCGATAAAACTGTATGGACCAAAAGGACCCACGTCCTTATCGGATTCTTACTGTCCTGTCTCGAAATACGATAAGGACCGCCAAGATTTATTAGGTGGACATTTATTTTTGTATGGTAAAATATATTATCTTAAATGCGTATTAACACTGAGCACCGTCATTCATTTTATTTTATTTTGATCATTCAAATTGCTTTATTTTACAAATATACCTTTTAACTTATCATAAACTTATGTATATTTTTATTCTATTTTAATAGATTAAAAAAAGTCAGGAGCCCACAGATTACTTAGACTTTAGAAATTATTTTTGGAGAAGCTTTTTTACCAAACCTAAGTACTTACAAGATTTTACAATCCTGTAATGATTACATCTCACTATAGAATAAATCAATAAGCATTTTAAAGTGATTGAAAAAAATCGCAAATGCTTTATTTGTGATTATCATTTCGTATTATCTGATGACTTCACACCTAATATTTTAAATAAACGTAAACAAAATTAAGGCGACGCATTATTTTTTAAGTGATGTTTTAAAATAATTAGGCGACTCGTTTAACCCTTATACATCACCTTAATGTCAAAAGACCCCTTACCTTCAATTAATTATCGCTGAGAGGGTATACTTTTGGCAAAATTAACATAAAAGATGCTTAAGAAGCTCTCGATTATGTCAACAAAACGTGGGCAGTGAATTATAGCACGCTTCGTCGTCCCTCTTTAATAATTAAGTTATTACTTAAAAGGGTTAAGTTATAATAAGTTATACGGCCGAATATTAAGTCCTTATGGTACTTAAAATTTTATATGTTTGCAAATTAAGTGGCTTTTAACGTTTCTTTGTAGATTTATATAACCCAATAAAATGTCGCATCAATCAGTGTACCTAATTGAATTTTTGAAATTATTAATGTTTGGGCTGCTTTTTTATTTCCATAATGTCCAATAGTGATATAAATTATAATGTTATATATTTATTAAATAGTAGTTCTTGTAATGAGTACTACAAAATATACGAGGGAAAGTATATTTTAAAGTTTTAATAATTCGAAAACTTTGTTCCAAAAGTGTATTGTCATAAGAAACGGAATAAAGATGTCAAAGTTATTTTTATAAATGACTCGCGCGCACATAAAAAACTAAGTGCTTACATAAATTAGGTATAAAAATTTAGGACCCCACATCGAATTTGGCGTTAAAGTTTGTAGGTATTGGATATGAAACATGAAAAGTAAAGTCATAAGTGTCGAGTGCGGCAGACGGCAGTATTATCCTCATACATTCGCGTACGACTGTATAGAGAGACGTAAATCAAAATTAAATTCGAGACATAAAGAGACGACGAGGGCCAGTGCGGGCTCGTGGGCGTCCGTGATGCTGCATTCTTATGCTAATCCAGGCGAACCACATTCGAACGGGGTGGGCCAAATTGTTATTTATATTGTCACCTCTCATATGTTTTTTTATCCGACCTCACCAAAACTCCGAGCTAAATTACTTACTATACTCAGACACCTAAGTAATAACAACCTACTGGTGTTATTTATTTTGTTAGAATTTCTTTGTCGAATCATTTTTTTGCATATTTGTATGGTATTGTTTGAGATCGTTGAACTTTTATGCTGTTCGGCAAACATGCTCGCGTGTGTGAAATCATAAATACGTATCATCAGATGAAGTTAGTAAATCATTTATTTATTAAAACTTCCTTCTTATGTCTCCATAATAAAGTCAGCGTAGCAAAAATCTAGAGCTGTTAATGAGTAGTTTATATCAGTTAAGTATAATCTGAGAATCAAGTTTTTAGCATAGCTTTGGCTTATTTAATACCTACATATTTTATTTCAATGAATAAAAATGTACAAGCATCGTACTCATCTCCCCTCTTTTCGCATAAAAATACCATTTATTAAAATTTAAGTTGTGTTTAATAATAGATGCGTCGCTGCAATTGTACAAAAGTAAATGATTGATGACGCGTCCTCGACTTAAGCTGACGCTTTTAGGGAAATGGCACTCACTTGGGCAGGAAGGCAATTTCCTGTGAGGAAATTAGTTCACTCCATTACGTTGCTGTTGCCGCCAAATGGCCAAAGATTAGCCGTTTTATAAACCGCTTTTGTTTAATGCAGTAATATTAGTCCTAGACTATTTTAATTGCGTTCTGTCGGCACGTTCAAGAATGGCCATTCTACATTTTCAAATTAAAAATACTCACAAATAACATAGGCTTTCCGAATTTAGAACTTTGGTGAACAATAAGCTCTATTTTTTAATCGAGTTTTTAGTACGAATGAAACTACTTAAAATTCTTAAACTACACAAAAAGTTTTGGTTATGCAGTCTCTAAATGCGAGGGATTTAATCCTGGGTATAAAATATTAGTACAAGAGTTCGTATAATTCGATGACGAGTAAGTACGACATTGAACTATTAATAAATCATAACAGACTAACAGATTCGAACCTAAAACCCTCCAGTCATCAGAGGGGTAGAGACAGCATACGAGCGTTGCCACGCATTGCCTGACTTACCTGTTGTGAGGCACAAAAAACTTTTGAGCGTCGCCGAAGACCCTTAATCAATTTATGGTGCGCTAACTGGAACACGGAAAATGTATTAAAGGCTGGTGTGGGAACGTTCACGCGACCACCAAACCCTTACGACACCTCTCTGTCTCAGTCCGATGATGTTTGTTTACGTTTGTATCGTAAACATTACTTCGTTACATATTACTTGTAATATTTACATGTATATTTGCAACTGATTTGTTTCCTTGTAACAATAGTTCGTTAAAAATAGAGTTTAGGAACAGATAGAGTTACTACGGACAGAGAAGGAAGGGAAAATACAATAGTTATGACAGTCTACGACAAAACAGTTAACGTAGCACTTGAATATATCTATGTTGAGTAGATACTATTGTCATAATTTTAAGATAGATCGAATATTATACATACACAATCGGTAATCGCATACGGTTAATAAAGCTTAATTAAATCAAATGTTGAAAACAAAAGACAATGGTGTACGCAATAAAAAAGGCGGCGTCGGCTACGTCTCCATCGGAATCGGAGTTGGACACAATGAGAGCTCCACAGAGCGTCTCGAATCCGCACCGAAAACAAAAACAATTACTTAATAAAACACACCTCAATCAAAATTAATTGCTTTACGCATTAATCTCTTTATCTTTCCTCACCTACAAAACAACGTGTCCATTCTCTAAGGTAATGGAAGCAATCATTCCAGATAAGATACCTCTAATGTGAGAAAAGGTAGACGCCGGGCCCGGGTCGTTAATTTAATTTGAAATAATAAAAGTTATATCCATCATTTATCACTTTCGACAAATTTATTTTTAAATGCCCACTTCGAAATCCTTATCTGTGACGACCAGCGCGGTAGGGGTTGGAGCAGAAAGGAAAAGTTGCGTTATAAAATATACGTAGGCGGAGCGCTGTCCGCGAGGCGTCAACTGCTCATTAATTGCCTTCAGTAGGTCTCATGCGAACCTCATCATCAGATCAGCCCTTTGACTCCACTACAGGAATTGTGTTTCAAAGTTTTCCAACCAAAAATATACACCTTTATCGGTGTGTTGCTTTTGTTAAATGTTAACCCTATCGACACGTCAAGGTATAAAAAAAACTAAAAGTGATGTGTCCGTAACATCCAATTTGAAGTACGTAATTCGTTAGCGGATCCTGTGGCGGGGTGCATTCCACCGCCGAGTAGGTTTTCGTGTTCGGTCGGACTGTCCGTCCGTAACTCACGTGCTATCGGGACCATCTAAATTGAGATTTTATTGACGATTACTGTTCTAGCGGCGATATCGTTGCGATCTTGGCGCCCGCCGTACCTTCTTCACGTCTACACACCCTCCATGTTTTGGGCATCAAAAAAAGTTCAACTCGACCAAACTCTAATTTTAAGAGTTTAAGACCAGAGTGTGTATTGAGTTTTAAGTACACAGATATGTACGTCAGTAGATTAATTGTAAGTTTGCTAAGCCCAGATATCCTTTCGAATCACCTCGATATTATCATTGTTTTCAATAGGATTTTTAGTCATACGTTTTATGCAATTTAAAATTTATTACGTAAGTTAGTTTTATGCGACAGCAACGCCGAATTGGGTTTTGAAAATTACATTTTCAAATCAATAATTTCTTTAGAACATTTTATTGGTTATCAATACGCGAACGCTATGTTATTATCACCCATTGTTTCTCAGAGTACAATGGTTAGTATTTAAGACGTCCAGAGTTTTTTTCAATCATAATTGACCTTAACAATATACATTAAAACTACAAAGTTTAATAAAATATGGTTGTATATCACTGGTAATGTTTTCGTAGGCTATTATGAAGCGATCAAAGATGGCGCCTCTGGAACGAATCTTGTAAAAACTTCGCGCATACTCTTTGTGATCTACAAGTCAAAGCGATGTAAAGTTTATTGTATTATTTTAGATGTGTTGATAAATTCGTGTAAGACAAAAAAGGGCGGCATCCCTTCTACGATAATGAAACGGAGGGACAAATGATGATGGCCTCCGGAGGTTCCGTGTCGAATCGCGACCAGGGGTTGATGGTTTGTGTAATCTTCAAATACATATTTTTTTCCTCGAGACCACACCGACGCAAATTTACTGTAATTTCACGCGCGACGTGTTTACAAACATCTGTATAGACACGCTTGAATGTTTACTTGAAAACTAAGAGAAAAAAGCTGAGCTTATTGATTGTTACAATTAAGCAAAAATATAAGTTTCTAGATACAACTTCAACAAAGTATTTAGAATTAAATGTGTAACAGTGTAAGTACGTAATAGAATGATAGTACGTATGTCTTAAAAACTAGTTATTGCTACGTCTATTTTAGTAACATTGGGCGGAAGGCCCAATCAAATTTTGCTGTGTGTTCGATTCATCTATTAGATAACATTTACATTAGATACACGCCACACATTTCAACCTTGACCACTTTATAAGGTTTAGAAATCTTCATTGGTACGTACTCTGTATGATATCATAATATAAGCCGTTTTTGTTTAACGGAACCTTTAATGAATACAAAATGAGTGTCACCTGGTTATTAACATGGAACAATAATTAATCGACCTAGAATTAACTTATTATTTTAATCAATACCCAATTTTAAATAACTTAAAAAATGAAATAAATAAACAAAAGGTTAACGACATAAAAGTGGGTTGGGTACGCCTATTCTTGACACATGAATTAGTAAGTCACAGATTAGTCGCAGACACCTAGATAACTGTGACTAAGTTTTGGTATAAACACGCATCTGACGGTGAATGAACGCCGCGAATATCATGTGGAGGTGTCGGTCGTAAAGTTTCCAAAACGGGCCCCTTCATAATGATGTCTCTTTGCGATGACATCACCCAATAACAGCGAGCGTTCCGAATAGGAGTCCACGAGCGGCCGAAAAAAAAAAACATTTAAAGAAGATTTTTTTATGAAAAAAGGCATAATAAAACAATCGTCCAATTATTCGAGTATAAAACGAATGGAATGCAGCTCTCTATATTTAGCGAGCTCGTTTGCCGTGTGTCGAAATAAATAATAAGGTACGAGAAGTACAGAAGTCGAGCGGTGCGTATAAATTAACAGATAATCGACCGACATCACCTGTCGAAGCCCACGCGTGCGCGACCCGCGCCCGCCGCCTGCCGCGCCGACTTCACAGCCACCGATACTGATTTACGACTGTCTGTCCATCTCTCTGTGTCGCTAACACTGCCACGCGCCTACTGTACTGGATACACATCACACATCCGCTACCAAAATAAACATCATTGCGGGAACCATTAAGTACCGTCAGGTGGCATTGCCACTGCCTCTAATCATTATTTACTAATCTGTATCCTGTACGTTGTCGGCGGAGAGTAGGGCCGGCGTAGCGCGGGCGCGGGGATGCCCATTGAGCTATTCCAACGATAAAGAGATAACAGAAGGGCATTACCAGATGCGGACGCGGCTAAATATTTACAGAGCAACTGCGAGGAAACATAAATAGTGCACGTCCGACAGCATTCGTTAGTGCTGTTAATTGGCTTCGTCATACAGCTCCAGGCGTTCCTCACGCCTCCTCACTAAACACGTAATACTTACTCTATTGTTACTGTAGTTTACAAAACACCTTACATTTATATGTAAACTGAAGATCTAGGGTTTTATATGGTATCATTTACGTAGTACATAAAGTATCTACTTATTTGCACTAAAATCTCCTCTAGTCCTACTGCAAAACTAAAATCAAATACTGTAAACGAGGGAAGTAAGCAGCACGAACACAATGTCATTGGTAATCCAGCCAAGACAAATAATTTTAATCTTTTTAAACCTCATTATCATGGATAACAAGCGTGGCAAGTGTTTTGAGTTAAATATAAACTCATAGACAGATGTTAAATATTCGCTCTTCGCAATATACCTACAAGTTAGATCGAAAATTAACTCGGTATGGCAGCTGACAATCGTAAAAGGCATTGAATACCTCAGAAGTCGGGAGCTTGCGTAGTTGATTGGTGTGCTATGAAATAATAGGCGATGAAATCAAGAGGCCGGCAATTATTGGTCACGCTCACTCGGACCTCGCTTCAACCGTAAAAGTGTACGCAATTGTTCATAAATCCATTTTAACATCTTACCAGTTACAACATTAATTGCTCCCAGCTATAATGTCTATAGAAATAAGATTTTTTAATTTCATATTATACAAAACATTAAGGTGGGTAATAATTTCTAATTAAGAGCTCTTATAATAATTAAAATTTATTTTATTTACTTTTGCGAATGAAAGAAGGAAAGAGGAGCTTTTAGTTATGCATACTTAAGCGCAATGCAGATATTGGTATAAGACCTTATGCTACGCTGTAAAATAATGATAGAAACACAGAGGTAGATAGTATTCCGATAATTCCACTTTGGATTGTATCAACGGCACTTTTTCATTTCATAATTCTGATTGATAGTAACAAGATTGTACCAGGTTATTATCATGATTTTAATTTAAAGAAAAAATACTTATGAAGTTTAAAGCGAGTTTAAACTTCATAGATAATGTACCGTTGTTCGTATAATTAATGAATATAAAAATTCTTATTTATATTAAAATTGACTGACGCTGTACCATCACTAGTCACGGTCTGATTAACAAGCATTAAAATAGAATAATTAAGAAAAATTGACTATTACTTAGCGAAGAGATTCACATCGTTGAAAAATTAGTGTTGTAGATTATTGTTTTAAAATATATACATATTTAAATGGTATAATTTCATGGGTTCTGAACACGGGCAATTAGTCACTGGTACGTGAGAGTTGCCAGTGTGCTGATAAGGATCACTGTTGCCACATTGAGCGCTGGAGTCGGACACACCTCACGTGCTTGCTGCGGCTTCTCACGAACCTATGTGGGCTGGTAACGAAAGTCTTGGTCCAAATACTTCTTATAACTAAACGATTGTTGAGCCATTCTACAGCGCTTTGAAATTTTGCAAATAGGTTATTTCGAAGATTTTTCGCATTGAAAGATTATTTGAGTAAATTTGAAAGCTTTTCTAGCAATTTCTATCCCCTTATTCCGAAAAAATGTATAAAGTACTGCGATAAATGAGGGACCAATAAGTCGTCGATTATACAATACTGGAGGACACTCTGAACTTAATAACAAAGACCAGGGGTCTCATTGGACCAAATTATGTGTCGTAAGAAGTACCCGGAACAAGCATAGGTCTGCAGACCCATAGATACTTATGTATAGGTATATAGACGATGTATACAGAAAGCGTAACGCTAGGAGCGTACGAGGCAGAGGCAGACGATGTTTGAGCGAGCCATTAGCGCGAATTCATTTCCCACGCCCACGCCCACGCCCGCCTTTCTTCCATTCCTATGCCTCGAAAGTCGAAACGCCATTGTTCCACAATCTCCAACCTCTTAATCATAGTATTGATTCATTTTAAACTTCAATTTCTAATTGTTCAATATCAGTAATATAGCTTTAGGTATTTCTTTTAATAACATGCTAAGTTTTCAAATGTTTATTGTACGATTTCTGCACTTATTTGGCAAATGGATGTCGTACCGCTTCGACTTAGGGACATTCATAAAACGCCGGCAACGCATCTGTGGTTCTTCTGGTATTGCAGATGTTTATGGGCGTCGATGATCACCTCGGTGTTCTTGCTGATCGTTTGCCCCTATTCTTATATAAAAAAGTTAATTTGGTTTCATTTAAATAGAAATTTTAATAAGGATGCTTGCATTTGTTATTTCTCATACAATCGAAAACTATTAGAATACCCAAACAATGGTATCCTATTGAATTTGTCTATTGAATGTTAAATCTGTAAGTGTGATAAAGGTAAGTATTTTTTCCTTAGTTCCGACGGAACTGAACTTAAAGCATTCCGCCGCACAGGATGTCTCTTTATCCTTCAATGCCAAGAAATTACAATAAATCCAACGTAAATCGAACCGGAGGTCCCCAGTCTTTAAACACCGTTAATGTGTTGTTTACTTAACATTACTCGCCCCCTTGGTTATAGCAGCTTTTGTCTGACATTCTCAATAACAATAATGGCAATTTGTAAAGGCTTTAGCGCTAAAGAACTCCGCTGCGGCACGTCAACGATATAATCCGATAAAACTGACGGCTCTCACGGCGGTTTATTATTTTTTATATTAAATATTAATTATATACTCGTATTTAGTTTGAACATGCCGACTTTTATTTAATTGAATTCAAAATATAAATAAATCTGTTTCTGTGTAGGTAACTAAACTACGAAGTTTAAGTCTCAAAATCAGATACAGCTAGTAACAGCACAGTAATCTAAATCATGTAGTTCGAGCAGATATATTGATGTGCATTTCTGTAGCAACAGATTCGCATCTAATGTGGAGGTTGAGAACGATTGTATCACATTATTGACATATAAAGTGGTAGTTAATTACACGTGTGTTTTGATAAAGTGACATCACGAGTTCACCGGGTGACGTGGGCAGACAATAGGCTAGGGTGTAGGAGGCGACGGCCAAAACCCGAGCCTACGCTCTAAGACTTCCCCTCCCCTGCCCGTCCCGTACTCTCCTCCTCTGACCGATGCTAAAATAGATTCTTACTAATAAGAATAAAATGTCTCTAAATAAATACGTACTTGAACGACAAAGGCAATAGATTCTGCTAATATTTAAATCAAACTGCATAAAACCAACTGTTAAGTTTGTTTTAAAAGGGACGTCCAATCCTTGTGTAATCTAATTAAAGTAATAAAGTATTCAATTAAATTATTATACCTTATACCTTCAAATTGCCACTATATCACAGTCGGAGGGAGTCGGAATCGGTGGCCGCACCCCCGGGGGCTTTGTCGGCGCCCCCCGCTGCTCACATCTCCCACTTACGTGAAAAATTACTCCGACGTAAATTTGGTAGAGTTTGTAAATAGAATTACTACTAGTTTTATCTTTATAAAAAGTGTAACAAAGTTCAAATTCAGTTGTGTCGGTGGCTGTCCATTCGGACGTTGTGTGTTGGAGTGTTGCAGGTTTATTTGTCACTTGTACACAAGACAAGCGGGCAAGTGGCGCGGTGCACGTCTCAATAAAGTGCGCCGGCGCGGTGTCGAGCGGCCCCGGTGGGCTCGTCTGTGATATATCACCGTATACTTGAATAAATAAACAACTTGCGATAGTTACGGACGCCTATTTAGTCATTTATCCTTTTTTATACGACACGATAATCTATTGGACCCTTAAATTTTTGTGAATAAACAAAATATTAAGCTATACAAATACTCCTGTATTGAATTCGGTTTCTTTTTTTAGTAAAAGGCATTCAAATGGTTTTATGCTGTAGGTTGGTGCCTTTAAGATATGTTTCTTTAAAGTTTTACCGCGTACAGATGCTTCCCTAAATTGATACCAGTCTCAGTACACTTACTATTATCGAATAAGTAAATTACATTGTTATCAACAACGAGATCCAAAACTAAGGGATGAGTCTACGTAGGCTTCTACAAAGAGTCATAAATACCGAGAAGTAAATAAAGATGCAATGAATCAGGGAAAACTCCAATTGGCATGTGGTCACAATTCCGATGAAGTCATCAAGTCATCAAATCAATTCGTCATCGGTCAAACGATGTGATCTACTGTCGATGGTCGTGACAGGTGCGCGGGAACCGACGACACGCTCCAGGCCCGTACTTGCATCGGCCCTCGATTATGTCACAAATAATCGAATCCAGTTCGAACTCCGCCCACGAACTTCTCGGTCACGTTTATTACCAAAAAATCGATTTTTAAAATTCGTGCGCAATGCAATCGATTTCGTATTCCATAAAATGCACGCTCGTAGCTTAACAATATTAAATCCAGTAATGTCGGTTTGTGTAAATAAAAAACAAGTCAAACATCTTATTCACGGTGCATCAGCATGCAGTGCGAATGCTTTTGAATTCTGATAAATCACAAAATAAAAATCAGGTAGCGTAACTAGTGATGTGACGGTCGAAATATTTCTATCGATAAAAGCTCTTATACATCACGTCAAAATAAAACTGAATAAAATAATTAATCTGTCACTTACTGTAACATAGTAGATAATACTTTATTAGGTTTATCACCCGGTAACTATGATATTATCACCTATAAATCCACGCTTTATTATTATTAACGCTATTGGCTATTAAGAGTTCAGTATCTTGAGTTGATTTTTCCTTTTTTAGAACAAAAAAATATTGGAAGCAAATTGTATCGATACGATATAATATTTTATCGATATAATAATTTGCAGCAGCGTCGCGTCGAGACCATTTATAATTTATAATAAGTTAATTTTTTGACAAGGTCCTTAAACCGATTACAGCTAACAAGGTGGTCCGCTGGCAGCCTCACATTTCTCGCTGTTAGCACGAAATCCACTCCCTTTGCTTTGTTTTGCAAACCGCATACACAAGGTGTCCTTTACCATATACATTTATCTATGGATTAACCTTCACTATCTGTTCCAATGTTTACAATTTAATTATATTAAAATTACATACTTAGATTTAAAGATAGCATTTTTATTTAGTGTACTTTATATTTTGATCTTCTCGTAAATCATCTGAGATGTCTGAGACTTTATGTTGTTTAATTACATTGGATGTGTGCATTGCCATTTAGTTGTTGAGCGCAGCGAGCGCTGCTATTCCTGTCTTGTCCCGGGTTAGCAGTTCCCGGAATGCGGCGGAAGTCCCGGGCGGAGACTCGCGAGCCGCCTCCTTATTAATGGCCTGTTTAGACGAGCTCCTTTGTTACTCGCTCACGTCCTGCCACTTCAATACGCCATGTACCAACACTAAAATCATACGAAGCGCAACGTCCGATACTGTCTTTGCACGCAGCTATTAATAATGCTCCTAACTTTAAAAGTAACGTATACCGTACAACTTGCGATTCACAACGTTTGCACAATAGAACCATCGCGTTGTTTCCTACCGACTTCGTTCTCGATTTCGTCTACTTTGAATTGACGTATCCTGTAGTCAGATTTCCTGGCGTTAATCCTGCTCATCGCTCGGATTAGTCACACAAACGTTGATACTTTCTTTGATGTTTACATTGAATCGTTTGTTTAATGTATCAACGGTGTTATTTTCGCGACTATTAAGGTGTTCGAATTAATTCATGTTATCGTGAATCAGAGCGGCGCGGTGCGAGTTTAAATCCGGTGAGATCGGCGCAAGGTCGCCAGTCGTTGTCCGCGCCGTCTGTATCCTGTAACAATTCATACTTCGCAAAGTGCAATCACCCAACCTAGATAATGTTTAAAGGGCGCTGATATTTAACTATGTAATTAACTGTGTGAATTTTGTTTCATGCAGTGATTAGGTATATTAAGGTGAAGGAAACATCGTGATGCAACCTGCACATATCGGCGAAGAAATTCAAAGATATGTGTATTCACGCAAAATACGCGCTAGTCGTGGAGTTGCGGAAAATTGAGCCCATCATGTGTCAAAACCTTTAACCTTAGATATATTAATAGATTCATAGATAATGATTAGAAACTTGTGTGGTACTATTCTTATTGCTTACAAAAAAGTTCCTTATTTCTTCGAACTTCGGACAATTTCTTATTAATTTCATGATTTTCTTGATATAACTTTGTATTTTAATATTTATGTGTTTGTCCACGGAGCCGATCGTGTGGCTTGACATCGCCCACGTGCCGGCTGTCTACGTCGGCGGTCCTCTACTAATTGCTGATAGAGAACGCGATCTATCTATATCGCCATTTCGAATAATTAATCTGAGGATAAGCAATAATGTCTTATATTAATAGCCACTTAAAAATACAGTGGCCAAATTAATGATTAATTACACAATACATTTCTTAATATGGAGCTAATAAAAGTTTATTGCAGTATTTGCTTTTATGTTTTTGATTGTAAAATCTAATATATTCTTTAGTCATTGTGTCAATATTTATTACCAACGGTATAAAGTCGGGTCCCTTAATGCTATGCAAAAAAACGCATCCAATTATGATACATCGTTATGTTTTGTTAAGGCGCGCCCGTCGCCGCCGCCGCCGGCAGCCGCTAATGTTTACTTTGTCTTGCACCACGCGCCACTATAGCTGATCCCAAACAACAAATTACAGAGCGGACTAAAAACCACGGCCGAGCTGTCGGCGATACCCGAACACATTGTTTGATTGTACCCTAATGACAAGGCGCGGATTCGGAGCCACCTTTTGTATTATGCCGATCGACGGCAGGCAACCATCGGCATAACAGCACTCCTATTTCCATAGTAATTGAGTCGAGAATGTAGTAATATGTCCAGTATTCCACTAAGGAGGTCCCCGTAATTGAGCAATCATCTACTCTAGCTGCGGTTAGCGATGCACCCAAAATGATATTTCACTATTTGTTTTTATTTAATTGTACGTGTTGTTTGGTATGGAACAATGAGATTGTCTGCGATTGTACGTACAGGTTTTTTCATAGTTATGATTAATCACTGTTAATCGTTTTTCGTTACTGTGTCTAGTAAGTTTATAATACGTGCTTACTTACCTACGTTGAAATACCTGCTACTTTTATGAAGCGTAATTTGAAAAGAATATGAAGAAATGTTTGTTGTAAAAGCTCAGTAGATACTTAATATGAATGATAAAAGCTTCGTGACTTACAGCTACATAGAGGCATATTATGTCAAGAAGAACCTTTAATTAAAGCAACAAATGACTTATCTGGATGCAATTCTCTGCTCAATCAATCTCCAGAGTGCACGTTGTCACTATACTCTCTCTTATCGCACTCATTTGAATCTCGATAAGAAGCAATTGCGTAAATCTTGAATCTCATCACGTAGCGCCATCTACATAATCTAGTTGTTTCCTCACAACCAAATTATTTGTTTACATCCGACCTACTTACGGCGCCAAGAGCATAATCAATCAACGAAATGTGGAGCAAATGAACTGTTCATTACATACTGACTCCCACGAAATTTTGATAAACTGGGAAACGAAATCATTACACAAACTTGCACTAAGTTAATTATTGCGCGAATTGAGAATACGCGTTTGTTCACACGCGTCTAAAACTTGTAAGAGAAGAATGAACCCATCTTTTTAATTTACAGTTGCATTAATTATTACACTTTTTAAATTACCTATTTACTTCAAACTGCCCTTTAAGTAGTCTTTAGTGAATTGAAGTTAAAGTTTTCTAAACTTTTACGAATATTAGTGTACTGGTCAATTCTATTGTATAATCCGAAACGGACCAATTTATTCAGACAATAAATAACTATTATGTTACTATTATGGTTTATTTCCAAATTCCAATACATAACCTATTTAAATTATAAAGTTTGTTTTTATTAGTGGCCAAAGTTATGGAGTGACCCGCATGCTTGCCTGTAAGCGTATTAAATAAATCAAATCTAAAGCATTTTTTTTTCTATTTTATAAAATAACATACGAGTAAGTATTGCGTAGGTGCGTGATTGTATGCGTTACGGTGAATACGGGAAATTTTAATACGAATATTTAGTTCCGCCACATAGCACGGGAGCCCGCCGCCCGCTGCCCGCCGCCCGCTGGCTGCTTCGATTCATATGACGGTCGCGGTCGAAAGCACAAAACGACAGGCTTTAAACATTTACAAATCACATGCATTACAAGATTATCTTTGTACGCACACGACACGAAACCCTCTGATTATTAAATCGGTTCACGCTCAAATGAACTTTCTTTGAATGTCGTAATCGGTCCATGTTAAATGAAGTGTTGCATGTAAAATCAGAGTTTGCCTTGTTGCAACTCATAACTAACAACGTCGATGAGCAGAAAACGAGATAAATTATTTAATTCGAAACGCCGCCGCTGTGACTGACGAAATAAAAATATACTTCCGATATTTGCTTTCGGGTGATGTTATTCAGTTTATTTTTTCCATGTTTTATTTGCTGTGTTAAACAAACCGTTGCCGGAGCTTTCGGTTGTTAGCGTTGTGGTGTAAGTAAATAAAAATAATACCGTCATTGTACGCCAGATTGGGCATGCGAGCGATTGCCAGTATTGGCAGCTGATGCGTTCCGACATTTATTACCGTCCAAATTACGAATTTGTAAACATTAGTAATTCACAAGAATAGGATAACAAAGACGGTCCCGGATCTAGGCCCTCTACCTGCGGCTTCCGAATCTGCGCGCAAAAAACGCAAAATTGATTCAATGGACCAGCAAAAAAAGCTCACTTTGCGTCCCTTGTATTTAGCGATGCCGATGCAACTCGACAAATAAGGATACATCGTCCGGAAAAAATAAGGATTATTGGTTTGTGAGCGAACAGTGAAGCTACCAACTCAAAGGTAAAAATACATGCAATTTCAATTTTAATGTCCGCGGCGTGTCCGCGGCGTGTCCGCGGCGTGTCCCACCTCGCGACCCAACAATACGCTTTTATGTCAATGTATTAGGAACATTATTATCTGGTTTTAACGATTTCTTTTGCAAATCTTTGCTTTTCTCCGGATTAAGATCCATAAATATGATATTTTAGCAACATTTTTAAAATATTTTTAATAAAAATTTAGTTGTCTTACACCAGTTTTTATTCAAGTAAAGAATCAATCAATTATCATAAATTTTAAGTAGTTTCTGTATTAAGATGCCTTTATTAATAGTATTATTAATCTTTGAGTAACAGATGGTGGACATATCGGTATCCTAGTGGCCAATTTAATTTTATACTTCATTTATAATCTAGTTCACATAAAAGTCAATGATTTTGGCCGATGTGGAATTGATACTCGATAGGGAGGTCAAAATCTTTATTTACAACATTGGGTGGTCTGCCCCGTGTTATAAATAAATGTGATCTTGTTTGAATATTCAATGAAGCCGGGAGTTTAAAATATTATTAAAATTTATTTAGAAAAAGCAAAAGTTCTGTTTTATTCTGTTCCAGAACAAAATGACCGTAGGAAGTAAACTATCCAAGTATGAGGTACTCTACAATGTTTTCTTCTTTCTATTTAAGAGTTAAAAAGTACTTTTTTATAATTTAATGATGTGTAAAGTGAGATTTCACAAGCAATAGCCATAGTTATTGTTCAGCGAATTGGCAAGTTTGGTTATTTTCATAAGTATCGATAAGTTGCCGATTCTCCAGCGAAGTGAGCTGTATCGTATATAGGTCATTGTTAGATTGTCTGTAGGCAGGACAGGATGCAGGTAATGAGAGTAAAGTGCTGCTCCGGCCCACACGGCGGCGCCACTTGTTACTGCGTTATGCAACCGTTTACTGATCCACGTTGTGTTTGTGATATAGTTCTGTATAATATTATGGTGGAGGAAGATATAGATGGTATAGTATTATGTGAGCTTTGGAATCATTTAATATACGCAGTTGTCAACAACTTTAATACGAAAGAATCAAAGAACTGCTATTCGGTATGAAAACATTATTGTTAAGAAAGTAAGACTCGGCAACAAAAATCACGAACGAATTAATAGTTTGAAATAAAACGACAACTAGGTCATAGTTACGTCAATTCTAGTTATTAAAAAGTGGGACAGTATTGAACGTGATAACAAAGAGTGAATTTCCAATAACCTCACGACTTCAAAACAAACAATGTTTACGTGCCTTGAAGTCGGGCCGGTATAAAGTTTCTTTTGATGCTACGCACTTGTGACGATCAAAGACACGGGCTATTAAAAAATAAAGATGCTCATTTGTAATGCAAGTGCTGATGGAGACAAAAAGAAGCGCGTGCGTGTGCGCGTACGCAGGAAAATGCCACGACTGGAATCATACGCTACGCTACGCATAGTTGATCTACAGCGGTCTATGAAAAAAACAATAGTCTTACAGATCTTCTATTCTCGTTCTAGTGATTAATAACAAGTTTCCTTTAACTAAGACCTCATGAGATAATTCGTATGTGCACTATTGTATTAATAAGTGATTCTGTGAACTACATATCTACGACCAAATGTAGGACCAGAACGAAACGTACTAATTAAACCTAAACTCTTTTAATACAGTGTTAAAGAACCTTTAAGATCTAAACAGATATAGACATGATTTCCTTTAATTTCGTTCACAATAAAAGATAAGGAAGTTAAAATTGTGTGTTTTGAATAGCAAAAATCGTAGCCATGTCATATGAATGTTATCGGAGGACTGACGGGCGCCAGCGCCAGTGTTTATTGGATAATGAGGCAATCCTGTGGCGTCCTGAATCAACTGCCTGATTGAATGATTACCCGAGCTTGTCATAGCTACGCGCCATTTATGATCTCCTGGTACACGTTCCCCCGCTTGTTAGGTAATTGGTTGTAATTCAATAAACAAAATTACGTTGTTTATTTATTGATTTTTCATGTACGCACGTGTAAAGTAAATTATGTTTTTCCTCGATTCCTAACAAATCTAATTTTTTGTTTACTAAATGACTGTAAAAAAATAAGGAAACTAAAGCAAATGATTAATGTGATTTGTATTCCTTTAGCAATTATATGCATTTTCGTCTTACTGGATATAAATGCATGGATCAGTCCCGGCGCCAGCGAAAAGGTCAAACATAATTTTAAATTCCAATTTAGTACGTGTTCTGTTAAAGATATGTTTTGAACTTGAAATAAAAACAAAAGATGATAAAGCTCAAATTAGCTTATAAAATCTTTGTCGACCTTAAATTACGTCAAAATTGTTCACCTTTTTTGGATTTTCATAGTATTCTTCTGAGCAATGCAAATAGAACGTAGTAACGAAGAGAAAGAATACCTATCTGTTCTTTGTAAATCTTAATTATTAAGAAAAACCATCAGGCAAGGACATAGCTTTAGTGTAACAATTTGTTAAATAAAGCTTGTAATTAAATCAATAAGTTAGCGAATGAGTTAGCACGTACTAATGTAATTCACTGTCGTTAATTTGTGTGAGAACGCAGCGGCAAAAGAAACATTTGAGCGTAGGCTCGAGGGCCGTGGCTGAGGTATTTGCAATTCGCACGCCGGCGCCGGCCACTTCACACCCTGCTCTCATTTCTGTGAACCACGGCTCTTGTACCAATAGTATCCACATTTACTATTTTTTGTATAAAGCATTTACGCTTGTTACTGTCTTAGGGTAGACAATATTGTTAAAGCAATTGTAAATGTTCAACTGAATTTTAGTCAAAGTTTTGCGCATGGAAATTTATTGAGCCTCATTTAAACGTAATTGTTGTAATTAAAATGAGGTAAAATAATAAAATTAGTTAATTGTATATTTTTAAAATGCTCTTTCCCGAAAAATAATAAATTACAAACAATTGCTTTACCAAATTTTAATTTAATATTTAATATGTTTATATTTAATCCTATCCGTAAAAACTAAGTAATTTCCTCACGGAATATTCGCCAGTGTTGTGATTTAAATGTAGTTTTTTTAGGTTCTTTGTTCTCTGGCAACTCAAACGTACTATTCATTGCAACACGACTTAATTATCTTTTGTTTGCGTCTTGTATTGTTAATTGGTCCATTGACCGACTTTTTGCCGCATTTAATAAAACATCAGTATGTAACGTGCATAGAGTTATATGCAAAAACTGTACAATAATTATAATACGCGATATCTTTAATCTGTTAAAGAGATAAGGTATAAACAAAATTTATTTGATGTTTTACAATTTTTAATTAACTTAGAATTAGACATTAAAATGTTTAATGCAATTTAAAATACTTATATCGCAGCTGTTTTAATTAATGTTTTATTTTGTGTTGGAGAAATTTGAGCAGTGCAAACATCGGAGCAGCTCTGTGTCAACACGTCGGCCTGGACACCGCGGGCTGTGGGGTGCGATCTGTAACCGAGCCCTCTCCATTACCGGCCGTGGGAATCAACGCACACTAAATTATTAACAAAAATATTGACCCGCTGCCTACTTAAAAGATTTGACCACGAGTGTTTGCACTAACAGTTTGCCGCTCACAACAAATACACGGACTATTTTTCGAGTTTATGGGAAACTACGAACGGACAACCGAACGCCGCACTGTTTGACATTATGTTTGAATTTAACGAGAGGCGAGAGTCATGTTTGATGATTGGTGTAGGGTTATGGGAGGGAACTTTTTTGTTTTCCCCGGTTGTGTCATGTTGTATGTGAAAGAGTTACGGTACGTGTTCTGGTTTTAATATTTATTTACTTTCCTAGATTTTAGACTCAATTGGTATAAAAGCATTCTAGATTTCTATTTTTATCTTCACAAAATCTATATTATAGTTTAAGGATGTGTGAGTTATATATATGTAATACATCCCATTTAAATTCCTTCGTAGTCGAATAAGGATAAACACTTTATGTTATTTTACTATCCCTGATGTAAACTATAATCACATAGAATTATTTCACTTCCGTAACTTGCTTATTGCAACCGATTAGTTTATTGTTAATACTCCTAATAAAACGCTTGCGGCTGAAAATATAAGTACATAATATCATTAAATATATGTACAACAAAAATAACAATTATTATATTAAACTTTTAGAATACTTTAATGAATATTTGCTGAAATGTATTCACGAACTCATTACAATGCTCTATTATAACAGAAATTTAAATTATTTATTGCCTTATTAAAATTATTTATTGTCTTAATTAGAAGTTCATTGACACTTCTTAATTGTTATATTAAAAATTAATACTCGTAACTTTGAACAAGATTTTATAACGAATTAAATAAAAATCTCATCAAAAAAGCAATAACTATTTAATCATGGATACGGGACTGTAAATATCATTTTTTATCCACAAGTGTTTAATGGAGTCTATTTTAAAAAAATATTTCGTGTCCGTCACGATTACGTAACGTGGATTGCAAAGCGGGTCTCACTAATGACTTCCGTAGCGCACGAAGCGCGGGCGTCAATGGCTGCACATCAAAACATTGGACGAGTGACAAAGAGCGATGCATTGTGCACCAAAAACGTGGCAACCTCGACCCGAGGACACGCTACGTGCACAGACAACGAAATAGGCTACGGGATGTTGCAAGTTCATCAATGACAGAAAAATTGATAAGCGTCAAACATACCTACCTACATATCAGTAGTTTAGAGGTTTTGGAGTAGCTTTTACGCAATAGATTTTTGAAAATTAGTAGATAGTATGGTAGCACAAAAAGCCCAATAATGGAATGTTTTCCCTTTACACTCATTTTAATACCTATTAGAATAGATGAAATCAATATAATTGTCTATAAATAAAGATAAACTGCTGACAAAATCTCACGTTGTTTTGAATAGAATCAAAGACTTGAGACGATACGCACGTGTACCAATAACAATTACATAACACCAAACTGAGAACTATTTAACTATTTAGTTCAAGACTTTTTATTGCACCTAAATAAGCTTTTGATTCATAATGATTCATCATGGAATGTGCAGAGAGAGGGTAAGGTCGAAATTTCACTGATTAGTCATTGAGTCGCGAAGCGGAAATGCCAGCGGGCACGCCGCAGCTCGCCGGAAGGCCGCAGCGGACATCCATGACGTACAATGCCTACTGCCGTACGTGCTGCATTATACCAGTTGCTACGTCGTCGCAATGCACCTTAAGTGACGTCACAGAATGCTTTTATAGGCACGATTATGAGCACTGGAAAAATATGGTGATATTTAAAAGTAGTAGTGTAGTGTAAAAATGTATTTTTAACCGACTACCTAAAAGGAGGCGGTTCTCAATTTGCCTGTATGTTTATACTTCGGAAGTCATACACATTGCCAACCGCCGATCAAAGACACAAAGTTAAATAACCTGCAGTGATGAATGACAACCGGCGACAAGTGAGTAAATCGCCGGCGACCGGTCGCGGGACGTGACGGGACTCCGAGATGTCTCTTCATTCACAACTTAAACGTCCAGTTTTCGAAAAATCTCGTTAATTTTTTGTTGTTACAACTCTCGGACCGTTTCATTCACTTACCAAACAAAATACAATCCATTCCGTTGTTTGCGTAGCGCAGAATAGAACAATGGAGACAGAAAACGTAGCGTAACTAGTGTCCCCGGTTGTAATGTTTACAATGGAGACAAAACGTGAGAATATCTCTCTAAACTAACTTTATCCCGGAGGTACGTACCCTACGTGTCTACTACAAAGACGAACGAAATTTCATAGTTTTATTGTGTGGGCGGTGGATGCAAAGGTGTCGTAAACCATTTCCATCGGACGCCCTAAGCTGCCCGACTTGGGTATAATCACGTCAATGGTTTTAAGCAAGTGAAGGCAATTAAAGAATAATTGCGGTTGCCGTGGGAAAGCGTTTCAGAGCCTCAACTCTTTGTTACACTTCCTGTTAGCGTGCCTAAAACTGTAGGGGATCTAACGAACGTAGCCCGATTGTGTTTAATAATAGAGTGATGACCGCGTTATGTTCGGCGGCAACGATTACTATGGTAATATATGCTGATGTGATAACGGATGGCCGCCTATTACCTTACGTGACTGCAATTAATTAAGAGAAATGATTTTACAAAAGCTAACTAACGTAAGCCCTATTAACTCGCTCCTGTGTGAACCTATCAGTAGAAACGTCTTTGTTTTGTTTTCCTATACTTTCATGTATGAAAATAAATTGTTTTAAATATTCGGTCAAAACCGAGCTAAATTAAAAGCCATAATCGGTCTCTTTTCAAGTCCTGGGTGCTTTGATAATGCTAAATACTCGTAACTATCTACCCAAAAAACAAATAAGCATCGTCTCTTAATCAGGGCAAAGTGTAAACTAATTTGATAAAATTGGAAGCATTTAATCATAAAATAATGATAACCGTATCAGTATACAGTCGGCAATTACACTCAAAGCTTAGTTAAAAGTCTTTTATAATTTGAATCGTGAACATTTCGCTTAATCGTCCGATGCAGCGATTAAGTTGTTTTTACGAGCATTTAAACAGCTGTTAAGGGCCAATTGGAATTCATTAAACACCACTTTAAACTTCGAAGTATCGTTAAATCTTCCAAAATGAGTGCTGATTTTTTTACCTAATAATTTATTTCAACAAGATTTGTAACTAATTACTTGTATTAAGAAGATTTTTTTAGCTGGAAAATAGAATGTAAGTATGAAAAATTTTATACATTCCCAACTTCATTAAACGAAACTTATTCGGTCATTATTTTCGTCTATGGAATAGCTGCTTTTGTATAAGTACAATTGTTTAATGTCCCAATATTAAAAAAACAACATTACAACAATGCTTTGATTCCTAAAAACCGGATGTACCCAATTCATACGCGTAGCACGTACGCCTTTAAAAATGTGATGTTTTTTGTTCGAAAAGCTCGCAAGGATAGCATCGGTTCCGTTTGGTCCGCCGTAGGGCTCATTGGTGAGTTGGTTAGCAGGAGGGCGAGCCACAATGGGAGGACGGAAGTCGTGTCCGCCGGATGCTATACCACCGTCGATCGAATATACGTTCCGCTATGACGTATTACTTTTAATCTCACTACATTGATATCACACACACAAACACACAAGTATCGCACTTTATTGTTAATTACCTCCATCGGGAAGCAGGAGGTCGACATTTAATTTTTTCACTTGATAGACTTTTAAGTTAGCTTTTTGTTTGAGTTTGTTTTGTAAAACAGTGCCCTAGAATAATTATTTAACAGCAGATGTATTGCAAAAGGTTTAAGGACATTTGCTACCATGTGAACAGTACCATTACCTCGACCTACCTTTTTAAGCACAACGCTGCTATTTTGCTCTATTCTTTCGTTCGGGCTCTCCCGTAGCAACAAATTACTCCATGTAAAACTTACTCTTTTGATAATGTAAGTACATTTTGGGTTCCTTTTATATTTTTTCTGATCAAAACTAGGTAAACCATACAAGTATGTTGGCGCTTCGCATCCCGTCACGCCCTCTGGCGGGGTGGAGGCAGGTGCGAGGACGCACGTGCGCCGCAGCTTTCGCCGGAACCTCCAGCATGTGGATTAAACTAATGTAAATTTAACTTTCCAAATTATACACGTCACGGTAACAAAGAGCAGATAACACCTCTTAATTTTAGCACACCTGTTAAAATACCTAAATCGTTTATATTAATTTTAATCTTTGTGATTAGCGACAACGGAGACTACTGTTGACCATTCATCTCTAAAGCCGGCAACAGACGTTCAGTTTATTAAATGTACAGTTAAAACTGACGTACACATGTCAATTTGAACTGCACAGTCGATGTACAGTTTTCAGTTTTGCCTTCACACGATAATTTTAACTTCACAATCGCACTGTACAGTTTTTAGGCTTTAATTAAACTAAAACATAGTAAAACTATTTTAAGTTTATTATCTGTGTAAAGCGAAGAAAATCAAAATAATGCAGTTCTTTGATTATCTTTTCAATGAACCGAATAATCAATAAATTGTAATGGAATCGAGTCGTACTTAAATTTGATAGCACCTGTTCTACAAATATTTTAACGCTCCGTCTGCACTGGGTACGGGCATTATGGCTTATGTCCGGTCGTTACGCCGATGATGGACCACATAGTCTCAATTCAAACCGTACGCGTGCCGGTCGCGCTTAACTATTTCTTTTATTGTACACCACTTGTTTAGGGTTGTCACTTAAAAAACTTCAAGTTTTAACGTAAATTATAGTTCAGTTTAATTTCAGTTATGTGCTATAGCATTGAATATTGTACTACTGGGACTGTTTTTGTATGTTAGTGGAGCATTATTGTACATAACTAAAATTACTCTACTTCTTATCAGTTTTCTTTATTTATAAGTTACGTTTTGATGTAGAGATCAGCCTCATTAGGGTTATTTAAATATTCTTTATCCGTTTCTTTACGTGCACATATACAATATCAACTTTTGTCTGATGCGACAACCCTTGTTACGGTACAGGGTTCACGCGTTATTTAAACAATAGTAAGCAACGCTTCGCAAGACTGCGGCTTGCGCCAAGTAGCGTGGTGTCATACTGTCATACGACACCTGATGTTCAACCGGTACCTTTGGATCTACTAAATGTCTCATATAGAATTGCAAACGCTTATTTACCTAATACTTATATACTAGGTAATCTTATTATTTACAGGTTTAAATATTATTCAGCCTCAGTCGACGACATTAAAGGGGGTTTTGGTTGAATTTGACATAAGTCTTGATATGGTCCTTTTAATTTAAGCTATCACACGGCTATTCAGATAGTATCGTACTTGAATACTTGAGAAGGCGATAGTTTAATCTTGAACACGTACGATGCTCGTCGTGTGCAGTATATTGGGCGTGGCTATGTCATGACTGTGTAAAGTCAAATATAAGTAATTAAGCGGTGTTTTTGCGTTTAAACAACTTCGTTAAATACTTCGATATTGTATATTTAACAACTCTTATCATTGAGCTAAGATAGGTGGGTACATGACTTATGCTTTAATAATCAACTACCTACCTTATTTATTGTGTTCCATGTTTCTTTAAAATGAAAATTCATGGTGTTATATAACCTCCAAAGTCCAAACATAAGGATATATGTTATGTTATAAAAACCTGCATCCACCTCTGGCGCAGCCACATTTGCAATGTCAATCGCCGTCCACCCTCCGCAAGTAGTGGCAGCACAATCGGCCGGAAGCGGAAGGCGCGCGATCTCGCGGCATTCGGCGGCAGCTGCGAGCGCCATCTGCCGGCTAATAGCTAACTTCCGTCTCGCATCATCAAACGCGAGATTGCTAAAACTAAGACCGGATCGTCGTTTACCAGTATTTCTTGTAATTACTTTGTAGAGTGCCAGAATGGAAATTAACTTTTATTTCAAAAATAATTAAAAGCAACAACCAGCAAGCTTAAATAAGTACGACTAATCGTTAAGTTTTCTTTGCATTCCTAACCTCTATATAGTAGTTCATTTGTTAATTTCAAGCAACTCTCTTAATTTTACATTAAATCTTTCAATTCAGCAAAAAACCTTTTTAATCTGTAATAGAATAATAATGTTATAAAAAATGCTAATTTTAATAGTTTTTATATTCTATGTATTTTTAAGTAACAAATTCAGTCAGTATTGCGGGGGAAACGAAAAATGATACGAAGCCGTATGATATGCTGAAAACATATTTACGTCTTCCTGTCGTGAAAGAAACACAACAAAAAACTTAAAACGTAAACTATGAACCTTTCACTCAATTACACAATGTGCCTTTTTATATGACGAAAGAAATTGTTGCGTGCTCGTCATACAGACGGATAAGGGAGACGGTCTCGTGACGAATTTGTAAGGTTTCATACATGAAAAGTAAAGTATGCATTTTTAATTAGAACAAAAATTGCCTAAGTATAAAGCAAAAATAGAAGACTCATATTTTTACCGCTTTCAAGCAACATATGCGAAGTTTATATTTAGAAGAAATTAAAATAGATATGTGACAAAAAATTAAACGATATTTTTAACCACAAGGGATCTTTCATTCGTATCAAATACACGTGTGTTTATGCATACGTGTGTTATGAACAGACGTAGTTTATCGTTTTTATTAATAACACGGCAAAAGTAACAAAAACATTACCACACAAACGTTGATTTCCTCCACTTAAGTACTATTGTACAAAGGGACAATCGAGTATTTGAAAAATATGTGTGTCGAACTTGTATTTTACATCATTATGTGCGATACAAAATATCTACGAATTCAATGAACCATAGACATGCATCTATAGGTAGCCCAAAATATTTTTTTTAAAACACAGACACTTTGATGGCACAAAATTCATGTCACGTTCGCTTCAGAATGCCGGAAATCATTTCATGTTATCCACTTTCTTTATGATCACAAAATATATTTGTATATTTTATGACGCAACTTTAAAAAGCGATTATTTTCTGTGCGACGTGAAGACGGACGGTTCCTCTCATCTCTCGTATTTTCTCCTTCATTAAACACGAAAAGGAAATCTAATTATGAAAAGTTTATTAACTTTAAACGTTAACAGGAAGTATCTTATAAAGACGCTGGACTCTCCTGCATCTTGAAGATTGTTTCATTATAGCTTAATATCTACGATATACTTTTATAAGGAGCACTAATAGTATTAATTTACAGACTTGTAAGTGTGAAGTTCTCTGGGCTTGTTAAAGTAAAATAGTGCAAACCTTCTAAATCTTTATAAAAACCAATTCGATTATTCAATTACATTCGAGATAGTTCACATCTGTCGATGAAACCTCGCAACGCATCATTTCACCAACAAAAAGCTCGCGGCCGTGCAACTTTTTTTTTTCGCTTTTGCTTCCGGTGCTCGAGTAATATTGTGTCCAATGTCCATTGCGAGTCCATTTTTGCTGCCTCATTCAGGCTTTTAATGAATACTTAAACATTCGCTTAGTGTGGAATAAATGTTACTAAAACAGCAACATTTGGACTATTACGTATATAGGAATTAAACATTTAACAAAGCACAGATTATTTGTGTGCGGGAGCATCTGGCGATTAGAATCTGCATAACCTCACTCACTAATTGCACAATAGTAGAGCATCGCTTCCGTAAACGGAATCACACAAACGCTTGTATTTATTTACTTTAGAGTAAGTTTCCACTACTCTAACATTTAATAAAGTTATTGTTATCACATGTTATTTAGAGCAAATGAAAGAGATGGCTAATTGTTTTTGTACGGTTTCTTCGGCAGTAGTAATCTACGGTTACTGGGTTTCGTCTTGTGCGTTTGGTGCACATGCTTACTATCAAGCTATCAACAATTAACAGATATCAAAACATTTAGAAAGTTACCAAATATAAATTGCTTTGTAATTGTTTTATTTAAACTTTGCGTTTGTTTACAAAATAGTTTCAATTAAAGTCGTTGTTTGTTGATAAAATTCTAACAGCCTCCTGGTGGTGTATTTTTTTTTATTACTAAGTGGCAAACGAGCAAGTGGCCACCAGGATTCACTGAAAATCTGAAGCGCCCCTGCCCATAGACATCTGCAATTGCAGATGCGTTGCCTACCCTTAATCTACGGAGAAATTCTGATAGTATTTGTATTGAATAACTATTTAATTAATATTAGATAGAGTTAAAATAAAGACATTTTCAAATATGTACTTAAAAAAAGGTTAAAGTTTTCGACCCATGATGGGCTCCATTTTCCGCAACTCCACGTCTAGCGCGTATTTTGCGTGAATACACATATCTTTGGATATCTTCGCCGATATGTGCAGGTTGCATCACGATGTTTTCCTTCACCTAAGAGCGTCAGGTAAATACTCGTATGTACATATGAAAATCGAAAATCGAAAAACGCATTGGTACATGGCGGGATTCGAACTCGGGACCAGCAGTTTATAAGTCAAGAGATAAACCCCTGAGCCACCGACGCTCAAAAAAAAATATGTACTTACATAAATGTTTATTTCCACCGAACTAAAGTTTAAAGTAGCACCTCTATGTTCCAAAATTGAATTTAAACTTGAAATACAAGGTCATATAACATGGTCGTTTAGAATTACCTATCACTGTAGCACAAAGATCAGTATTATGTAGAAACGCCTTGTAATCCTATTACAACATCGGAGGTTCACGTGAAATGAGATTAAGCTCTTAACGCGCCTGCGCGGCCATGAGCCATTGTGTTAACCTCATCATCCTATTCTCCTTGATACCTATACAATAAAGTCCCAGACTGTCTTATCTATATCCACTTATACATTTTACATTCGATTTTCGAATATGTAATTTGATAGAACTATCTAATCGAGTGTTTATGATTTTATCTGTGGTCTCATGTTGACACCTTTGTGTTCGTTGAATGTTTTTGTTATTGCTTATCCGGTTTGTAAATCTAGTACGCTTATTGTAAACACGATTTCTAATCGGATAAGCTGATAAGCTTATCCGATTAGAAATCGTGATAAAATAAAATGTGAAAATAAGATATTATTTTCACATTTTATTTTATAAAATTTGATGAAGACATTCGTAATAGTAATTTAATGAAGTTATAATATTTTTTGCCTTTTTGGTAAACTTTTAATCATAATTAAATTAAAAATAGTTTATTTCTATACATTAATGGGTATTTAGCGAAGTTTAAAATATCATTCAGACCTTACTAAAATTCCTATATCAATATTATAATAATTTATCAAAAATGATTTCGCTTTGCGTTGTAAACTAGTCTAAAAACTGAATAAGTAACATAATTCATCATAATATTGCAATAAGTTATAGTAATATTGCAGGCGGCAAATCAATCAATGCATTTTGTATTTGGTACACGATAACATCTGTCGCAAGGTCTGCAAGGTGTCTACGCACGGACATATTGCTATTGACATGCTCCAATAGACTAAATACAAACTATCTAATACTTCCACACATGTTTAATAGTGTCCTATTTGATGCTTAATGTGTTCTACAATAAATAAATATATTTTAAAATGTAACAGGCCTCTAGATTTTATCTTTAGTTTAAGTTTAGTAAGTATTGAAATTGTATATAACTTGTTACCTAATGTAATAATGTTCGCATCGGAAATAATCACATAACATCGGCAAACCGGTAAACGGTTCCATATTTTATAAGAAGTAAAAACTTGACAACGGAACTCGGAACACATTCTCGTCTTTTATCTGATCAATAAACTATTTCTTTGATCGAAAAATAATATAAGTAGTTAATGCAAAATCAGGCAGACTTTAGGTTCAGGGGGGAAAACATTAAAAAGCCCATGTCAACTGTGCAAAATCGCTGTAATACTATAATTTTTAATAACATACATAAGTACCGTTCGTAGTTTAGTCACACATACTAAATAGGTTAGTTGGCGCTACTAGTTGCGTCTGCGTCCCTAAGATAATCAGATGTAGATCAGATCTGCCAAATAAATAAACAGACGGCTAAAAACTTTTTTTTCAGTCAGATTTCGGGGGAATAAGCCAGCTATCCCCCCTCTGTATACGTGCTTGTGCATAACACATGTAAAAGCTCTTAGTTTGTAACAATAAGGGGTGGAATCAATCTGGGGCATTAGCCGGGTGTTAATGTATTTTTTTCTATGACATGTGCTACTGCCAATTTGGAAGGGACAAGGTGTTCGCGGCGCCGCTCGGCCGTGATTTGGCAATGTGTACGCAGCACGTGTTACAGTTGCAACTTGCGATATACTCTGTTTCACGTATATTGTAGTAGTCTTTGTTTAGATATCTTCTCCCTCGGGATAACTACAGCCTACAATGACTAAGTAAAAATGAACGATAATAGGTTACAGAAATACAAGATACTTAATTGTCGATATCAAGATATTGATACGACAACGCATTTGCGGTTCCTCGAGTGTTGCAAATGACCATGTCGAAGATCACCTTTGTGATCCAGCCGCTCGTTTGCCTCCATCATTTATTAAAAAAAATCGGTAATTTCATTAAATCTAAATAAGAAGACAGTCGAAATAGTTTGTCAAGTAAATAATCTTCTCAGTACTCAAATTTTCAATAAATAATGTTATTTCAATGTGTAACAAACAAATAAAAAAGCACTTACGTTTCATTATGCTGAACAAGAGAGATTCGATCAAGCAATATCATCGGTGGCAGTGAAACCCCATGACGCGGCAGTCGTAAATAGTCCGGAGGGGGCAAGGGTAAGAACTAAATGATATCTTGCCGACTGCCTTGGTAGTAGGGGAACGTACAATTTGGTAAAACAATAATAAAACATATGTAATCTCTAAGTATCATAAGGCGACGATGGCGCTCTCTTGTGTTGGAGCCCAAGACCCACTTTGGGTCGTTGTGCCAGCGGAGTAAGTAAGTAAGTATATAATCTCTAACAAATAATGTATAACATGAAAAATACTGAATTTGATTTTAAAAGTTACAAACCTATAACTGTTGTTGTAAAACCACAAAACATATATTATGTACAAAGCATCAAGATGTCTATCGACTAGAATAAGATAAGTATTTGTAATAAAAACTGATTCTATCGTTTCTAAAGATATAATTCTTTGTCAATTAATTTGAAATACATTTTTAACATGTCATGATAACAAAAATTACCATTTAAGTATGTTTAATAGCCATATTTCATAAAAATGAGCTTGACGGCAAATAAACGATCAAAGAAATCATTGAAATGTATAATTATCAGTAATAAATCTATGAGATTGGTATCTCGATATCAAATTATTGACATCGCATGAATACGAAAGGGGTTTTGCTTGAAATGTTTGAAGCAGCTCGCAAAAGTTCTGCATTCCCATGTGGCGTCTGCATACTTTGATAAATATCAATTGGAACTTTCGAATATAAAAATTATTATTTTTACAATGTGCACTTTTTATAGCGAACTATATATGGTATTTTCTTTAATATTACAATTCAAATTCCTGTAACTATTGTCTGATATTCATGAATTAGGATTTTTTTTTATATATTTTTAAAAGAAGTAAGGATTAACTTATTTTAAACGCACTCTACATATCCGATTCGTTAGTTGATCAAAAAAACATTACGTATAAGTTCGATATGTATAAAACATGATATGTTAACAAAGTTTCACATATAGTTGGCTTTCTTGGCGCGACTTACGAGGGCCATTAACAAATATTACTTCGGCGAGACGGCGACGGCGACGGCGGCGTCGGGTCTAGGAATATATTTAAAACACGTGACCCGAGCGATCCATAAAGAAGCCCGTCAACGACGGAAGGCGTTTGTTGTCTTCCCCTAGATTTCCTTCCTCTACCGAATTTATTGCAATTCGATACTCCAATGGCGTACTGCAAGTTACCGTCATGCGGGAAGTGTGCGCTTTGAATATATTGATTTATGTGTAGAAAAAAATGATTTATAGCACCTTAACATTGTATGGTTTGTGGTAAACATATTAAGAAAGGTATATTCTAATATCGCACATGTGTATTTAATTTTATGATCAATCATAAATCTATGATTAAGACTATGATGGCTTAAGATTTATTTTGTTATGTTACAAAAATTTAAGTGATGTACTCTACAATCTTTACTTTGATACTGTGTAATACATTTCTGAACGTGAGCACACGAAACGTTTCACGCATAATTATAACCAGTTCAAGCGACCAGACTGTAGAAAAATCAATATTTCCGCAACGAAAATAAAATGCCTACTGTTATGTTAAACGTGTAACCTCAAATAACTGTTTGCATGTTCTGAAACGAGCTTTACGGCGCCCCATATTTCCGAGAGGTGGACGGCGGGCGGCTAGGGCGGGTAGTTATAGGCACTTATTTCACACGAGGGCAACAGAGAGCCAGAGTAGTAAAATAGAAAAGTACCGCTATTATTTAAACCAGTGAAATATGAATCCAATAGCAGTACAGCACTATGTACTGCTCTTGGGCATTGTTCGGCCCTCGTGTGGAAAAACCATTAGGGCGGTCAACGTTCTGTACAGCTTAGCCGAGACACGATAAGCTAACGTCAAGCCTTATATTATTTTTATAATAGTAGTTACTCCCGTAATCTTTTACTTCGGTTCCCCTGGTTTTATAGCTGTTATTTATTTTATAACACTCATTATGGTTATACATAACTTTGTTAATAAATGTACGAAGTTTTTATAAAGACGAAGTTTAGTAAGCGGGCTAGTTACTAGATGTATGATCACCGTTGCCTATCATAAGTAACAAAATCTAAGATTTTTTAAAGTATTTTTGAAGTCATAAGTAGTAAATTACTAGTTGGATTAAAGTTGTTACTTCTCAAATAGTTTATATGTTCCTTAAAAATCAACATAATTATCTAATTACTTATCTGTTTCCTTTTTAAATAAACACAATTGTTACGTACATTTTATAACGACTATAGTGGTCACATAAATATCGCGGATAAGCGACGAAACACATGCGGGCTTCATGACGGAAATATGCAATTTATCGTCTTGTTACTTATACTGAAAATTGTACGGTTATCAATAAATAGTACATCGATTCTTATATTGCTACCATGTTTCTAATCTTTTTTTTGCACCGTATTTTAAACTATACTTTGATGTCTAATATGGTAATGCACTGTCCTAAATACAAAAAAAATGTGTTAAGATTTAATTTTAGCCATTTTTTGCAGATATTTGCATGTTACTTTAATAAATACCGTTACAAAACCGAAACTTTCATTGTAAACAAACCATTATAGTCAATAAGGTGTTATCTGACAGAGAAAGCTTCCGATAAAGGAAATCGTGGGAGTTCTCTTACTAAAGAAAGTAAACACAAAACGGCTGCATCACAATACCGCAATGCCATTATATCACGTTTCTAGTGGCGTACCATTTTTTGACATCATTTGTTTAACAGAACAATCGCGATTCGCGGACATCGCACTGCGCCGGCGCCGGCGCAACCACGCAAAGCCGCAATCATAAATGCTTTTATTTTAATGTCTTTCTAAATTATGATCACATTTTATTGACAACCGACAGACGCCTTGGTAAGATTGAAGTTCAATGATCTTAAATCAACGCTTGTAAGTATTCTCATATACGAAGAGAACTTAGCAAAAAAATCTATCTTCATCAGTATTTATCTTAACGTTTTGAGTATAAGATCTCAAACACATCAATGCAACATTTATTGAAATTCGTTATTGATATTTGGACATTGTGCTGCCCATGTTACATAACATCAAGGAGGAAATGAATATTTCTATCCCAAAAGCTATAATGTCGCAATTTATAGCAACAGCAGTTCCACTCGGAACAGTCTATCGAGTTAAATATAGACAATAGAGTCTGCTGCTTCTTTTAATTTTGTAACGCGGAGAAATCAGGTGAAAATAGATAACATTTAACTTTTATATTGCTGAGTTGTTAAAGAGGCACGTCTGGTCGATTGGTAACTTAAAAAAGTACGCACAATTATTACATTCCTTGTTAACTTTTTACACTAAAACATATTTAAAGCATCACAATAAGAGATAATTCAAACAGTAAAAAGTAGTAATACTTAAGTATTTTATGGTATTCAAAACCAATTACCCTTTATATTCCAAGTAAACTATCCTAAATTGGAGAAAATTTCAATGTTTTCCCTTACAAAGTCATCGGATATGTCTTTACATTCTACAAATTCTAGACTTGATCTTTAAGAGTTGCAGCTGCATGAGTTATTTTTTATCGCGCATAACGCAATGTTCATCTCAGGCATCTATATGGCGTCCATTCGGACAGGAAACGTGAAAAAGTGGTAAGTTGTGTGCGTGTTGAATGTCAATGCACATTGAGCACCTGCGCGCGGCAGCACGCTCGTCCCGCGCGTCCCGGCGGCCCGCGGTATCCTGCCGCACGGGACGGGAGACGACGCGTGCGCGCAATCACGTAAGAAGTGCAACACGCTGCGGCTGCCGCTACCGGGATGGACGCCTTTTTGGTCCCTATTTTCGGTTCAAGAATTCATTAATTTTACCGTACGTGCAATTAAAGCAAATATACCTAAGTAATACGATGGATACTAACTTGCCGTATTTCTTATTATTTTATAAACGAATCCTTGTATTACAGAATATTGATGCCACTTTGACTCATGCAAGTAAACCCAGATAAAATTAAGTAAAAGCTTAAAGTAAAAGCATGCTTTTGAATAATATACTTCTGTTAAATATTATGAAGGAAAAACGTCGGAAATGCAAAGATTGAACATGAAAAGTATTTTACCGAGCACACAATTACGTCGCTTATGGAAGCAATTAGACGGCATTTGTTACGCTTTCTAAGCATAACAACGCCACATTGATAGTGTTAAGGAACCATACAATGCATGCATAAATACGTATTAAGTAATTTTAATAAAAATAATTAATTTTATAAGTACTGTAAGACATAACAAGAATTAACATATATACAACAATTGATAACTAATGCCCATTCGCTTACCTACGAGTATTATCTTATTATTATCACTTAATCTTGTCAATATAAGTAAGGTCTGCCTTCTCTGGGATCCTCCTCTTATAGTTCGGTCAGTACTCTACTTCAATCAGTAGATAAAGCGTCAACTAAGTTTTAGTTTTAGAGTTGTACACAAAATTCGTAGCAGCAACCCGCTACGAAGATAATCATGTCTATTCATTTACTTAGATAAGATAGGATCCAATTTGTCTAAAATGAAACAGTTGGAGTATTATCAATCATGGTATTTCCTCACGTCCAACTATTGTAAAGGCTGAAGAAATTTCCTTACGCAGTTGGACAAACGCGGGCATATCCGTGGGATCATTTTAGTGTGCGCGTGTGAAAGAACACGACAATGGGTCGAGCATACTCTGTGCATCATACAGAGTTCTGATTTAGAAGAGACATTACGAACAATGCTAGATTGGAGTGCCGCAATCGTACAATAATTATGCATTTACTGCGTAGGCGGCCTGGGAAGCGAGCTCGTCTTCGCGGACTGCATTCATGTTACAAATGTGAAAC
>QDHC01005561.1:408916-432867 GCA_013186455.1 Papilio dardanus tibullus | reverse complement strand
ACGGCCAGATATGTGCTATGTACAGAATATAACGCTGTCCCGGTGTGAAGTCCAGCCGCACCTTGGTAAGGACCTTGCCTTAGACTCAATGTGCTATCCGAAGATAAGATTCATGGTTAATATTAAACACCACGCGGACGAAGTCGCGGGCAACTGCTAGTATGTAGATAAGACAACACATGAATTCTATATTCGTAAGTAATGACATGTCGCAACCAGCCATAGTATGGACGAATTGAATATAAAGATTTATTATTATGTATAACTCATCACCACTCATAATAATGTATTTATGTAGATTTGATATTACGCAACTTTTGGTTCCCGTGTTGCAATAGATGTAATGTTGAAGGTTATCTTCACGGAATAAGTGAATTGGTAATCGAATCAGCGATCGAAACCTATACTTCGACAACTTTAAAAAGTCTAAATGATAGATAGGGGTAAGAATAAAACTTTCGCTCACTCAGCAAAGAAAAAAAAACAAAACACAAACAGTGCATAATTAATTCTAGAATGACAGCTGTATACTCGGTATTTACTATACATATATCAAAGACCGCTAGGCTCTATATTTCCAGAGCATAAATAATAACAGTAACAAATAACGTAGATGTTTTATTTTTATGAAAACGTTGGAAATACCGTTGACATGAGACGATAAAGCGCTTATTACCGCAATATACTTTTCTAGGTTTATTGTTAATGATATTTTCTAAAATAAACAAAGCATACGAGAGATGATTTTCATTAAAGTACTCATAACTTTATATTAAAAGAAAACCTCTTTCCATTCATTTCCAAATAAATAGGTATAAAATCTTGTTGTCGGAAAAATGGTACAAGAATGCAGTTTATTTTCGACGGCATTATATTATTTTATTAATCAGTCCGTTCCGAATAAGCGGTCCCTAATGTAAACAAGATTTAAGAACCAAAAATAACACTTCCTCCCTTGCAGAAATAGAGTGGCACTATTTTAAAACTGCATTTGGAGAAGTTTTTATCGTTGTTTCTTTTTTTGTAGCGTAGTAGATAGTTGTGATTTTAAAACTTCATACAATACTTGCTTATAACGTCATTTAATTCAGAATCTGGAGTCCTTTTCCAGTCGACAAAGTAACATTCGATTAGCGATATCGTCTTCACATATACTCGTCAAAATAGCTGTAAAAAACCCTTATCTTTTGCGTCTCATAATAATTCCATCGAAATACCCATTACAATAGTCCGGGAAAAATAATTTAAAATGATTTCCTCATCGACATTCGCTCCATTCTTCTGCGTATAAAGACAAATTCCGCAATTCGTTCGCTTCCCGCTTGCAAAACGCATACATTGGTTACTTTCACGGCATCGTAATAATGCAAAGAGTTGAGGAGATTAGAACATAATGGTGCCGCAGTGGGCGCGTGGGAACTCTCCCAGCGTTCACGTGCCGTTACACTAAATCCAACATTAATATGCTTGATTTAGATAAAAGCCGACTCTAATGAAGACATCACTCCGCCGGAGAAAAATGTACCAATAGATCTTAGTGACGATAGAGGCGACAAAGTAATGTACCTAGTTTCCGACGACTCGATTAATTATAAAGAAAACAAAACGTTACGGCGTTGTTGAAATAGATAAAAAAACATCGACTTTTTCGGTCCCGGCGATGGCCATGCTCGCCTGTAAATATTTATAAGGCGCTGTTGAATAATACAAGTGAATGAACCATACGAGACATTCAATTATACTCCCATTCATAAATCGGCAATGATTCTATGCGTAGGTGTTGTTCATAAGTCACCGGACAATAAATCAGACGCGCATACATTAAATGTTGAACAACTTAGTAACTCACCTTAACCACGCTCATATTATACCTATAAATTATACTTAGTTCATCGATTAAATTATATTTGTTTTATTAATTAAGTTGAGAGAAAACTAAATGCCGAGTCTTGCTCACTCTAATGTCTATAGGTTTAGTACAAACTTTCATTACGGAGATGGTTTATTTTCAGACGTTCCGTCTTTCAAGCTACAGTTCCCCAAATAAACCCTCGTCTTTCAGTGTCCTTCCACTAGTTGTTTTAACAACTTTATTCATATCTGTAGATATCTACATTAGCATACGAAATTATCAGTGGCTCAACCATTGTAGGAAGTACCTCTGCTAAGTTCTCAATAACCTATAATGACACGGGGTTTCCGGACGCCAGCGTTGTTTTCATTTACGGCTGTCGGAACCTTTTTAATGTTAGAAACATCCTTAATTTGGACTTACGAGGATTGTTGATAAGAGTGTATTGAATATTAATAAATGTGATCATTATGTGCGGTGCGTCGTGTAGGCTCGCGCGCGTTTGACGTGCGCCGGCGTAACGAGCAGCTCAGCGGCGGACGCTTAGGCCGATTCTGCTAATTTCACACGAAGACAGATGTGTATGAAAACACATTTACTGTCAGAACATTACTGTTCTCTCTACCTGAGAATGTAGTATTAGTGGTTCCGGATATATCGGACGTGTCGGATGTCGGGTGAGTCAGCGCGCCCACGAGCGCGCGCCCACGGCCCTCCAGCACCCACAGACCTCTGCGAATCCTCGCACCGAAAGTTTGAATTCACTTCAACTTACCAAAGCGCGCCCACTACACCATTATACTTGAACTTTGCGCTACAAACGATGATATATTGAGTTTTATTTTAATTATTTATTTAAGTATCTGTTTACTTATAAGATCAAGAATTAAGTACTGTCGCTCAGTTGTTTCTGAAGGAAAGTAACTAGCAGGATGTTAGAAAGAGACACAGTACGACTACGACTTGAGGTCACAGGGATGGACAGAGCACATCAAGTCGGCTTAAAGTTCAGAAACCCGATCCAAATGCAGGGCGCCGGGCGGGAACAGCGAGTTGTCGCCTGCACAGGCGCAGGCATACATAGCCGTCTAAATTAGACTCAGACTTTGTTACCGTGACAGATTTAGCAGCGGCGTCTGCGGCGCGTCTAGGCTATTTGGGTTTTGGCATTGGGCATTTCGCATTTCGCAGTCTCGTGGGAACCCGGGTTGAACGACTCTGGAGACAATGCGGTCGCGAGGTGCCATCTCTCGGCGGCTCCCCGCGAGCTGCCCACGCCCACGCCTCGGCCGCTTCCACACACTATCTCTTATGACAAACAGCGCTGGTTCGATTTTTTTGCTAAGTTATATACTTTAAGCCTTTTGTCGCATTTTAATAAAGTGGGTGTAGGTAATAAAGATTACAATCTTAGATTTATTTCAATCTAAGTTACCGCTGCGCTTTAGTTTGTGCAATATATTTTCGATTAAATTGAAAAACCAATAAGTAAAATAATTTTATTGTTCGCTCGTTGACATTGGGTTTGCAATGCATAAAGAGTTCAGTTAAGTAATAAACACTTGCGTTGCAGCAGTGATTTTACAACTTCATCGTTTAATGATGAAATTAATACTAAGTACGAGCTTCATAAATCTAATAATTTAATTGTTTGCCTTTAATTTTCACTACGATGTGTTGGTAAACTATAAAATTGTACGTTCGTCACTACTTCTCTTTTACAGTTCTGTTAATTTTATTTTCGCTAACATTAATGTTCACATTAGGTTCTGAACAAATAAACGTTAAAACGCTAAAGTCTAGGCAAATATCCAAGGGCAGTTGCCGACGGGGTCGATAGTTGGGTACTGGACGCGAGCCAGCGACCGCGACGCTATTAATCCACCCTCGCAAAACTATAGTCGGTATTACTCGCATTACCTGACTATCGAGCGATTACAATAGATTTAAACAACCAGACGGATTTAAACCGAGCCAAACGGCTGAACTTCAGCGGTTTCATTTGCTACTAGCAGGTGGTACTAGTTACTTAGAGACATTACACTAAGCGACGACTCGTGCGACTTGTACATGTGCTTAATCTGTACTTGATTAATATATTCTTAAGTTGATCGATGGTAAACAACAGTGCGTGATAAGGTGCCCCCTATAGTATGGTAATCGAAATCATCGCGACTTTCTAAAAGTCACGCTACGGAACAGTTTCTGTCCGATTGCAATGTTTCGTGCACATTTGAATTTCAAATTGACAAAAAGAAAATCGTCATCGTGTAAATGATCATCCATTGTTGATTACATGACAAAACCATTTTAGAATTATTGCCTACGTAGCTTTTTAATTGCTTTTTTCAATACCAGACGAACAGTTTATTTGATGTGTACTATGGTCATAAAAATGTTGCAAATATATTCATCGATTATGTTTGTACGAAATTGCTTTACAATCGTTTCCGAATAGTAAGTCGATTTCACAAAGGAGTTGATTGGTATCGTAGACGTAAAATACAGTGTGTATAATCGACATAACTTTTGACCGTGTCTATTGAAAACGGTATCAAAAAATAATAACTTTAAAGATATGGTTCAATAGTTTCGATATTAAATAGCCTTCTCTGTTTAAATATTAATCTCACTTATGAGTAATTATCCCTTTTGTTTATGTCTTCCCTGTTTATCCATAAGTAAGCAGACTTGAGTTCGAGTATATTCATCGTTACCAGTCATCTGGAAGAAACATAAATATTTATGTTTTATAAGGCGATCAATATATTGTTTGCGTTGCATTAAAATCTAATGTTTTCTTGTATTGTTCCAGATGAGCGGCAAGCGCACGCGCAGCTATAGATGCGCCGTGCATCACAGAGACCGCGAGGTCAGCTCCGAAAACGATTTCCATCTACTTCTTGAAGATCCAACCTTTTTTGCCAGGTACATACACATTTACATCTAATCATATCTACGTAGAATTAAATTATTAAAAAAATGCGCTAGGTTCTTTGACTATTTCTATTTTTATTAAGACCAAAAAGTTCGTACCTAAATCGGTTTGTTGACTTTTTCTATCCAAAAAAGTTTGAATACCGTATTGTTCAATATCCGGTAAGCCATGGCGTCTTACGTCATTTTCTAAATTACTCGTCATGTTAAATGCATATAAATTTTTCGTGTAACAAAATTTAAAATGTAATTACAAATAAATATTTAAAAATTCGACAAAATCTAGAAGTGATTTAGTTCGGTATATTAATTATCAATGTTTCAAACAGAATTTATGTCTTTCTTATACTTTTTATGGTCAGTTATCGTGTCACGATGACATGTGGTGTGGCTGTAACGATGAAATAGTTTAGAAATTACCTCAATAAGAGCCAAGTGTATCGTGAAAGTAAGTGGATTGAATGCGATTAGCAACGCACTCTTACGAAAATTTCATTGTTATAAATGCTCTCTTGTTGCGACCGCCTTCGCTGTGTCAGTCAACGTTTTAAACTGATCCTCAGTGGGTCAATGGGCAAGATTATTATTGAATGTTTTTGTAAAACAAGATTAAAATTAGGCGAAAATGCCAACTGAAATCTCATAAATACTCATGTTCCATTATGGGCTTATTGTAGCCGTAACGGCTTATATTCAAGAAAACCTGATATTTCGTCCTAAGAGTGTCATTAGCCAAGTTTGCAGTATACTTTTAATGTGAATGTTGGTCTATTCGTATAGGATGGTGCACTTGGTGGCTATGGAGGTGTTGCCGGAGGAGCGCGACAGGAAGTACTACCAGGAGCGTTACACGTGCTGCCCGCCGCCGCTCTTCATCATATGCGTCACTCTCCTAGAGGTAAACATACTTTTATCTCAATTTATAAACCAGACCTTGTCCAGGATCCCGTCTGTATGTGTCGTTATGTGGTCGAATGATTCTATGTGCTGATATGTTTATTTTGAAGGTATGGTTATGGATTCAAAATTTTTGAAACTAAAGAGGTTAAAACATCAGAATTCGCATCTTCCACTTCCATACGAGCTAGGCCTAGCTAGCTTAAAGATTAATATACTTTATTCTGTTACGAGATATAATTATTGTTTTTTGCCAATTAAAAGGAAACGTTTGTTTTCATTTCAATATTTTGTCCTTGCAGAGAATCGTAGCTCTCATTATAATCTTTTCGCAAGGCATAAATAAAACAATGCCTTTTTTAGTCGGTTCTCGGGATAAAATTATCTACGACAAAAACTGGTTAATAATATCTTTTAATAAATAAACGATTTTCTTACTTTCGTGATAAAGGCAATCGTCAACTTCTTCGCCCTGTCTTCTGTCCCTTCTGGTCTGCTACGTATATTTTTATTCATTTCGCTTCGCATTGTCTCTGTATCCGATGTTGTACGGCGAAGAACATCACTTTCTACGTGCACCTAACGCTGACGATCCCCGCTCCAATTGGCTCGGTTAATTAAAAAGTGTAATTGCGGATTTCACATTGCTCCAACACGGCTTTACGTGAAAACTTCGCTTCAAGACGAACGTTGATTCATTTTGACACAACACTATTTGTGTATGGCGTGTAGTATAACATGACCAACGGTATTTCCCCGTGATATATTATATTTTCTTAAAACCATAATGACTATTATTGCAGAATAATATAAAATGACAATAATTACTCAATCTTACGATTTATTAAATAGAAAAAGTTAATCAACTGAAAAAAAAAAGTATTGAACTATGCTTAGTCTAAATTGCCTTTTTGTCGTCATTACATTTTTTTCTTATTTAAAAACAATTCCTTGCAAATGGTGCAAATATGAAATGAAGACAAACACTTTCTAATTACAATTTTAATTGCAAATTTCAACGTTAATTTACTGCGTGTTATAAACGGTTGAGGAAAACTTCGCAGGGAAATGTGCATGACACACATATGAGACATGTGAAACTGACAGGCTCCGTAGATTTGCATCGGGACCACTTACATGCAATGAACTATGTTCTATTACTTAGAGAATGTGCCGCTTACTATTGTATCGTATTAACATATTTTCCGTTACTCTAATGAATGGCAATTGCCACATTCTATGTTCTGTTCGTTTCTGAATTGCTTTCTTAAATTATTGCTCGTTGAAGTTCACTTCTTTAGTTTCTGTAGTGATTATAATTTTGTATATTTATAAATGTGTATGTTGTTAGTTGGGCGTGTTCGCGTGGTACGCGTGGGGCGCGGGCGGCGTGGCGGCGGCGGCGGGCCCGGTGCCGGTGGACTCGCCGCTGGTGTACCGGCCCGACCGACGCCGCGAGCTGTGGCGCTTCCTCACCTACAGCGTGGTCCACGCCGGCTGGCTCCACCTCGCCTTCAATCTTCTCGTACAGCTAGCGGTGAGTACATGTTATAAAACCTACTCTGTTATCATCTCCTAGTATATTGTAACAAAGAATACTTATCATATACCAGTAAAACATCCCTATTTGTACATATAGGTATGTTTTACCTATGTTTTCCTAGTACTTCTTTTCCCTTATCTACATAGTGACATACGAGATATAAAGTTTTTAGGACCACCAAAATATGCAGTGCTTAGCCATTGAATATGTGAGTTTTTAAACTATATAATCGCGGCATTGCCTTGGGTGTAACCGCAAGACGCTAGACATTGCTAATGCGGACACCGCGGAAGGAAATATTTATATCCCACTCGCTCAGCATATGACTAATACTTACTCTCGTCACTGCTTTACCGTCGGATGCAGATCCTTAAATGTTATCTACACTTGTAATAGTAACCGCGTTCTATTGGATACAGTAATTTAATTTATATTTAAACGCATTATTAATATAAAAAGGTTAAAAAGAAAACATTATAACGTTTGGAAATCTGCTCTCCGATTCCCCGATTATTCTAAAACCAACAGCTACGTCTTTTACAGGTCACACAGTCAACTACACTTAAAGTTAATGACGCCTTGACTAATTAATCGCGATCAATACCTGAGTAAAGTTCAAAGTACGACAAATGATTAACAAAGTGGGATACAAGTGGTCGTTAATCATGCGACGGTCACCGCGACTATTGACGTTTGTTGACGCTTTACTGTTGCGGTTTATCGATGCGTGTTTACGTAAATCGCCATAAAATAACAGCCGGGTCACCCCAAAGTAAGTTCGCTTCAAAGCGATTCTATAGCGAACGCCAAAAATGTGTGATTCACATGACTTATCGAATATGTCAATTTTATACATTTTTGTCGATTCCATCGGCGATATCGCCAATCGAAAAGTACTTTGGGTAGTCCCCTGACTTGTAACCGGCGCGTTTCCACTGCTCAGAGGTGAAAACAAAGATTGATTTTTTTTTGTGTACTCTTGTATTGTGGCAGTATTAAAATGGCAAAAAGCGGTGTTTAATTTGGACCCTAAAAATTACACTATTAGACAAACTTAACATACTTATGGTCATATAAAAATTCCTAAGTAGTGCGAAATGTCTACATCTGTATTGTTTCATGTTGTAATTGCTATGTTTACATTGTGCCCGTTATTTCTATATTTGATGAGGCTCTGATATAAATACGTTTATGAACTATAATGCAAAAAATGTCTCTGGGAATGGAAATAACAGTTATAATTACTATGACGTCAGTAGTCAATTGTGTATTTAATTTTAAATAAGTAAATATATTTTTGGTTACTTTCGGAGATTAATCAAAAGTTATCAGGATGATCTTTATTTGCGATGTTAGGTCTTGTAAAGGTTTAGTTTGTTTTCAATCGAACCTTTAACCCGAAAAAGTGAGATCGGATTACTTTAATGGAGTGTTTGGTGAAAGGTTGTGTTGTGTGGTCTGAACTGTGTTGATCGTAGATAGAGAGGTCGTCCATGTCGTCAGACCAACATGCCTTGATCTCACACACCAAAATCTAGCAAATTAAATTCAATTATTGTCAATAATTACACGAAATCTTAGAAATTTTCAAATCAAAGGTAAAAAAACATCGTACAGATACAGAGTCAATCATTTCAGCTGCATTTTTTATTTAAATATTCAATGATTATTCAAATTGTTATTTCTGGAAATCTCGTGCATATGAGAAACTATATTGCCGGAGATATATCACGCAAGTCTGTTTGTTATGCATTGCGTTGTACTGTTAGTAATCGATAACCTTGTATGGTATATATTTTTTACGTCTATAAATCACGATAGACGTAGCTGTAAAATATACGCGGACACACGCCGCTGTTTCTCTAGACCGGAACGCGGATACCGAACCTAGCGGATTACAAACGGATCACTCGAACACTCACGAACGGATCTGTATCAACTTAAAGCGGAAAACGAAAGTAAAAATTCAATATACTAGTACATAGTACGTCTATTAAATGAAATCGAAATCTTCTACGTTATGTCTTGTGCGACACTGAAGTTACAGTTAAAGTGTACGCTTATTGCATCGCTGCACTACCCGCTGTGTGCACCCGACTGGTAACACGTACCGTTTAGTGCAATGACGTTCTTGTTACAATTATTTGATTTGAATATACAGCAGGATTCTTGTTGTGACCATACCAATTGACAACTGCTGTTGCGCTCTATATGCAGATTGCAGAGCTGGTTCCCGATAGCAGACAAGATACGAGGGTTTTTGTACTTGTCGTAATAGTTTGTGTTGTTATTGTTATAGGTGGGTTTGCCTTTGGAGATGGTGCACGGCGGTGTGCGGTGCGGCGCGGTGTACCTGGCGGGTGTGCTGGGCGGCTCGCTGGCGGCGTCCGTGCTGGACCCGGACGTGTGCCTGGCGGGCGCGTCGGGCGGCGTGTACGCGCTGCTGGCGGCGCATCTCGCCAACGCCCTCCTCAACTTTCATACGATGCGGTACGGCGCCGTGCGCCTCGTCGCCGCGCTCGCCGTCGCCTCCTGCGACGTCGGCTTTGCAGTACACGCTAGATACACTAAGGTGAGTCTACTACGTTAAATACTTTTATGATTAACCTACGAGATAGGACAGATATCGATATCATCATTCGTAAATGAGGACAGGGACCTAGAGCTTTAATTAATTGCATAAAACTGCAGATGTTTTTTTTTGTAAATACATGTTAATTGAATAGTTCAAGGGCCCTGAAGGCATCGTTAACCGTTAGGAATATTATAATTTGACGTTATTTTTTTTAAAAAGTGGTTGCATTTTCAGGAGGCGCCGCCGGTGTCGTACGCGGCGCACGTGGCGGGCGCGCTGGCGGGGCTGACGCTGGGCCTGCTGGTGCTGAAGCACGCGCAGCAGCGGCTGTGGGAGCGGCTGCTGTGGTGGGCGGCGCTGGGCGCGTACGCCGCCTGCACGCTGTTCGCCGTGCTGCACAACCTGCTGGCCGCGCCCGCGCCCGACCTGCACTACCTGCCGCCCGACCCGCCCGGCGCCGGCTTCTGATCGCTCACCGCGCAGCTCAGCGGCGCCGCGTATGGCACACACGACACACATTTAATACAAAAATAATTAAAAGAAAAACTAATTCGACGTCCACTGGCGGCACATTGCCACTCGCGATAAAATAAAGTCGATGAAGATTTTTGTAAATACATTCAGCGGTGAACCGTGCCAACGATACGCGCGGCGCTGCCGCCGGCTTTGGGAGATTAATTCACGGCTTTGTAGACTGTTATTTAAGTTGTTAATTTTAAGCGTATTATGAATGATATTAGTAAAACTGTTTTCGTTCAACTAGTCTCAAGAACATCGTAAGTACCAGTGATCTTTCTATTCTCATTAGCCTCAAAACTACTTTTATACTTCTTCTGATTACATAGTTTCCATTACTAGTATCATTTATATTATTCACTAGATATCAAAGCCTAAATGAAAAGTTCACGAAGCCAGCGTGACTGACTCAAAACACGCCTAGTCAATTTACCTTAGTGTGATACGCATAAGTAGTGTATAGATTGCAGGAGGCGCCACTGCCCGCCATCCTACCCGCTCTGTATCAACTGAACTCAGAAAAATGTATTTTTTAAAACAATTTAATTCATTCACAATCTCCGATTATAAAAGGTCCCAGAAAGTGTATGTCCCAGCCGCCTCCTCGCGATACTTAATTGTTAAGTAGTCATAATTGTATTGAATAGGTGAACTATTTTTGTACCAACAGTCTGCGTCCGTAGTGTATAGGTTCGAAGACGTCCCCCGCGCCCCGCGCCCTGCGCCCCGCGGAGACACACATCGTTACGGCACACCAAAGATTAGAATAAAAAAGTCGTCTATGCTTAAATAACGAAAATGACACTTTTCCATCCTAATTCGATCGAAGTTGATTCAACGATAAACGTTTTTTAATTCGATTTTTGCTCATTTTTAACTTTATCATAGATGCGCTTCACTGATTTTAATAAAAGTATTATTAATTAAGTAATACGTTATGCTCAATTGCAATTAATCTGTTGGTAATAAGATTATGCTCAAAAGTGAGTTTTTGTTTTGTTTTGTGAGATCGATTGATTATTTATTGTATTGTTTATTTTTTAAACTGTCGAGTGAATTCGTCCACGTCCGGAGACAACGCTGATTACCTATTATTATTTTTAGGTATTTCCATGTTTTAGTGAAATATCATCTACTCATTAGTGAATAGATCGTATTATAATAATGTGCCTGATTCCTACTACTGTAAACTTCATTGTATACTTTTTATTGTAATCGAATGATGTCACAAACCGACTGAATTTTTGTATAAATTATTATTACAGAGTGTTTTCATTTAATTTATTTTAAAAATTATTTTAAGTGTGAATCAAAATAATAATTAATTATGTGATTGTAAAAAATAAGAATGATTACGATTAAAATAATTAAAAATTCAACATGTTTTTTAATTTTTTTATAGATCCGAAAACTTAGCCATGTTTCAAACATGAACGAAAATACTCATAGTAATGTGTAATTTGATGTAACACTAAAGAGAAACACAAAAATTATCTCATAATTTAATTTAATTATTCAACAACAATCATTTCCATCTTGATAAAGCACACGACGTCACAAACATAACTATGAGACAAGGACATATAATACTTAATTTTATTGAAATAAACTCAACAGGAGAAAATGAATAATAAAAGAAAATTAAAAAAATGTGACCCTGTATTAATTTGATACCCAATTAAGGCATGGAAATCAACTTTTTGGACATGATGCTGAGAACTTTCTGTGGGCTTACACAACATGCTTTTCGATCGGTGATTTCGCTGATGGAATCGACAAATTTGTATGAAACTGACATTGACGTTCGATATCCCACACGTGACAATCACATGACTTTAACGAATGTCAATGTCAGTTTCATACATTTTTGTCGATTCCATCAGTGAGATCGACGATCGAAAAGTACTTTGGTAACCCCAGTGATCTAACTAAAAGTTTATTTCATATGTTTAGAAAATGTATGAATTAAACAAATGAAATAATTGTCGAATAAAACATTCCTGTATCATAAAAAAATCACAGCATAATTTTGTACTATATTTTAGTGCAAGTATAATTTTTTAATCTTTATTTGTCACATCCAAAGTAGGTCCAATTAAGGGCCATATCTAATCGCAAACTTATTTAATGCTACTGCAATTTTCACAGATAAAAGTAAACTCGAAGGACCAATCGGTGGCAGCACAAAACCATATTTAGGAATATTTATTTCCTACCCACGTCATTTGACAATTAAATAAGGTAGAAAACTTCTAGCTCTTGCTATACGATACACAATTTTAATGCGAATTCTTTGTAGATTAGAAGTATGTCCTGAAGAGGCCGACGGTGGCGTGCACCCAGAGCGGGGTGCGGCGCGCCTGCAGCGCCTCGCCGCATGCCGCCGCGCGCCCGTGCAGCGCCGCGCACTCCGTGTGGAGCCTCTCCTAGGAAACCATGGAAATACTTAATACTGGCATTCACAGTAGCGATGTCCTGTCAAACCTCGATAAGCAAGAAACCTCAATAAGTTAGAGTGTTCTCTGGTCCCGACGAGCTACCTCCATAATCGAGAAACTCTGATAGAAACCTCTATAAGTGAGACAAATATTACGGTCCCTTGGGCTCTCGCTTTCCCAGGTTCGACAGTACTTCATACATCGGGACTCCGTTGATAAAAGTCATGGAAATATTAATGTTTTCAGTTTAATTATTAGAATAGGTTTTGTGAGGCTATCATTAGAACTAAGAAATTCAACTACAAGAACACTTAGACCATGGAATATCTTTGTTTTTTCCAAGCTAATGAGAGAGAAGACAATACATATATCTGAAATAGAGATTTATTAACTTGATATGTTACCTGTAACTCGGGTGAGGTGGTGAATATAGCAGCCTGCGCCTCCAGGTCTCTCTTGACGGAGCGCTCGCCGAGGTTGGCGGAGCCCACCACAGTCGCCCACGGCCGGCTGCTGCCGCGCGGGTAGTACCTACAGTGGTTTGACAGTGGTAGAGCCCGCTTTAACATCTTCGCACGAATTGTCCGGCTCGCCCGGTGAAATACCACGACCACACAGAAGACAGGCGTGAAATGGAAGAAATTCCGTGTTTCGTCCGATGAGTGTGGTGCCGGAGGCCTAATTTTAGTCCACTTTCCCTTCCTATCTCTTATAAGGAAGTGATGGGAAGGGGAAGTGGATTTGGCGGGAGAGGGGACGCATAGAAAGAGAAATTATCTTTTTTCTGTGCGTCTCCTCGCCCGTAAAGGGTAGGCAACGCATCTGCAATTGCAGATGTCTATGGGCAGCGGTCGCTTCAGGTGGCCGCTTGCTCGTTTGCCACTTTATAGTATAAAAAAAACCTGACAACCTAAACCTAACCTAAACCTAGTGAAATTGACGAAAAGTTGCCATAGCAACCTATATTTTATTTTATGCTGACCTTTTGAGATATTTAAAAAAACAGTTTTACCATAGTCCTTTAGCATGGAAAGTCCACTCCGGTCTCTCATACTCTAGCATTTGTATCCTACTCGCTTGATTTGAATCAACAACCCTCTGCCAAAACCTAGAAAATGAAACAAAAAAATTAAAATGCATTTGTAAATAATACTATAAGCTATTTGACATAATATACAAAACAGTAGTTACTTTTGTGCTATCAATGAATAAGCATGTGGTATCCCACCAGCCGGTCCTGCGGCTCCTAGAAAACCATTCGCCTGAAATAACACCCATTTACAGTTTTAAAACATAGCTATTTATCATAAGAACATTTATTATTTTTAAACACCTTTAGTATACTTATCTATGCTAATATTAATATATGTTGATAATTTTAAAAACTACTGAACCGATTTGTACAATACTTTTACTGCTGGAAACACAATCCCTGGATAATATAGGTTATATTTATTTTATATTTCAATTCCAGCATGTCACAAGGAATAGATATATGTCATAAAATAATAGTGGCATGAAAAAGTGTCAAAAACTTGTTTTCACTTCACACACACAACTTTGTGTAACAAATTGTGTCACTTACATTTGGATGTGCCATTAATAAACTAATATTAGCCTTGCAATTCTTTAGCAAAGTATTTGCATAGTTTTCAGTTAAATTAAAGTATCCAGTCGCTAAACGGATGTAAGATCCTTTGGGTGCGGAGGAGAGAATGTTGCTAGTTGCTTCTTCATCTTGAGTGATGTCAAACTCTCCCATCTGGATTAAAGGAAACACCCATGTATCTTTTTTATCTGAAATAAACATAGAATATTTAAAAAAACTTATGCTTCTAAAATATGTATGAAATTTAAAAAGAAATGCCATGTCAACCAAGTTATAGTTCTTCCTAAAGTTTTTTAAATCATTTGAATAGTTTCTAAGACTATTAAATGCAAAGAAAAAACAAATCTTTATAATATTTTTAACCCTATGGCTTCATTAAATAGAGTAGGAGCAAAAAATTGGACATTTTTTATGGCGTAAGACTGTTTTGTGTGACATCGGTCTAATGAAGCTCTAGGTAATGATAGTAGGAATCATGGGACTTAAACAAATTTTCATAGTAGCTGCTGGAATATAATTTACCATCATCACTTGAAGCCAATTTCTCAGTTTGCTTGCACTTCCATTTCTCAATTAAGCTTATAATATTCTTATTAACATCTTTAATTGATGCCTCATTAGAATACTGCTCCTCTTCTCCACACTCTTGTTTACTGAACTTTGTAACTTCATCTGAAATAAATAAAATAATTATTTGAAAATCAAATAACTTTAGAAAAAAAAATAAAAACAAAATAAACTAAACAAAACTTACACAGCTATCATACCTATGAGTTCTCGATAAAAATTTGCAAGATCTACATCTTCAATTTCAATGTAACGATCTTGCCTCTTTAGAAAATAATCATTAGAGCAATTAGCACCACTCAGTAACACAGAATCATCGGCTATATATAACTTCATGTGTTGAAGACCCAGGATTTCATTATAACGAGCTGGTAACAATTTAGACCACGACCCTTGAAGACGAGGTGTCTGGTATAAAGATAGTTTACACTGATCTTGTGCAACTTTTACTAACTCTTGCACTAAAGTACGGGAATTAACTTCCCCGCGAGTACCCCGCTGATAATCCAACAAGACATCCAATTGTAATGTTTTATTAGACAAAAGATTTTTTTGAGTAATATCCAGCAATTTTCTCTCCAAATCCCCGGTACCAATGTACAAACTTGCAACTGATATTCGCTGACTAGCATTTTTAAACCTCTCACACAATGTATCGTAAAATTTCTTTGGATCAGTAATTATGTTCACTTTACTACTGTTTACAGGAAAACACGGTGAGATATTAAAAAACCAATTGAAGCAATGTAATTCAGTCGACTTAAATCTAAGCGACATATTTCCATTGGCTAATATATTTTGCATTTTTGAATAAGTACAACCTCAAGTTTATGAAGTAATTAGAATTCTCCTTGAAGTTATATCACATTACATGATAAATTAAGACCATAATATAGTTTTAAAATCATTTTATATCGAATTCGAAATGACATCATCTTATCGACATTTGAAGGATTTGACATATGATTATGACATTGACAGTCATGGAGCTGCCAGAAAATTATCTTAAATTCTACAAAAATCTACTGTAAAACCCAAGACTTTGAATAAAATTCCTCCAATTTTTCCTGAAAATCCTCTCCTGAAGTAAGTAATCTTTTAACTAAAAAATAACTTAATAAAATTGTGTATTTTATCAGTCAATTTATTATAAATTCCAATACATATATCATTATCATTTAAATATAAGTAATATCAATTAATAAATTCGGTTTCTTACTTAAATGTATAAACAACAATAAAATGTAATATACATACATATGTATATTTAAGCAAAATATATTATTACTAAACGTAATTTTCTTCAAGAACTTCACCATGTTCAATGCCGTAGAATAATTTTTCATCTTTAATGTAAGCCCAAGACATTCTCTTTGAGGAAAAATAGACTCCAACATCGCCTTCCTTTGATAACGTAATTGCACCAGCTGTGTTTTTCAAACGTGAAGTCATGGCTGTAAAAGAATTTAATAAAAAAAGAAAAAGTAAACTTTGGAGAAAGGAGGCGTTATTTTTTTTTATATATTTTGATTTTACCTGTAACTGCCTCCTTTGTAGCTGTGTTTGCATCCAATCCACTTTCCATTAGTTTTACAATACTATGAGCCAAGCAGACCTTTAGGATTGATTCCCCATGACCTGTGTGAAGAACATTCTGAATAAATAAAAAAGAAACTTTAGACCTAAGTTAACAATTAACATTTAATAGAAAGACACAACTTAAATCATACAACATTCATTTTAAATAATTTAATATTTAATTTAAAATTTTATACAAAAAAATTGCCAACATAGAAGGAAACATGGCCTTATTGATAGACAAAAAATACGAGAGTCTGATAAGATAAATTCAAAAGAGCCATTTATTATAATCGCAATGTTTGTCAGGAAGATTGACAGCTTTAATACCGATAGTCTTATTGACACACTTAAAATATATCCAAGGTGCAATTTTTCTTTAAAAGTTTAGGTAATTATTTCTTATTGTAGCCAAAAGACTACTGCTCTATCCTAGAACAAAGCATATTTAAATCCTTAAAAATATGTTAACATTCATACCTAAATCTAAACACACCTTACACAAAAATAATATTACCTACTAATATAAGTAAAGACAATACCTATGAATTAGGCTATAATCAACTAAAATTAAACATAAGCATTTCGTATAAAAGACAGTGATTAGTGAAATGACGTAACATGTCACCTTTTTTTTTTGTCACCTACTACAAAATATCTTGTTGCAGTAGGTATATTAAATGAATTAAGAATTTGTTTAGACATTTCAATACCTGTAGAAGAGACACCTCCAACATTGTCATCAGCATAAGTACCGCTGCCAATTAGCGGCGTGTCTCCAATGCGACCCACCACTTTACCAGTCATGCCGCCCGTGCTCGTCGCCACCGCGATGTGCCCATTGACGTCGATCGCGACTGCGCCCACTGTCCCGACACCACCCTAAATAAAGTAATACAACGATTATATAGTAAAACAAATCGATTACGAGTTTCTGAATGGTTGAAGTTAAGGAAACAAAAAAAAATTTGGGGGAAAAATAGGAAAAAAATTAAGTGACTTATGTCAAAGATACTGCACGAAAAACAGCAGCAGAACTGAAAGGAAAAAAATATATATACAAGGCAATTTACGTTTACAGTATTTTAAGCCTTAAAGCTACTGAATTAGAATACAAATTAAATAAACCTACTTCTGCAACACCAACTTCTGTCTTTCCAAATTCACCACCATTATCCAAAAACTCTTTTAATGCAGCTTGAGCATTTTCACTTATTAGTGATTCTTGAGGGACTGTTGGGAAGCCCTAAATAAATACAAACTTAGTTTAAAAACAGTATTTTTTTAACTTTATGCTTTAAGTGAATACAAATTAATTCTACTCTTACCTTATCTAAAGCAAACTGCTTAGCACCTTGTCCACCGATCATTGAGTGAGGTGAGTCTGTAAGAACTTTATGAGCAATGCTAATAGGATGTAGGAAATCTTTTATTAATGTCACCGCACCAACATCAAGGTTTTCACCGCTCATTATACTTGCTTCCATTTCCACTTCACCTGCCAAATTCAATACTGACCCATACCCTAAAAATTGAATAATTATAATGATGACAGTGATACCTCACAGCACACATCACAGTAATGAATAATTTAAATACAGTTCCATTAATGTTTATCCACTTTTATGATAAAAACAATCTGCAGTGCTGTTGACAAATTAATTGGGTTAAGAAATATATAATTTATAAAATTACACATTTTTCATCAATCCATTACAAAATGTTAATCAAACCTGCATTGAAGTTTTCATCCTTCTCCATAGATACAACAGCTGCTTCAACTGCATCAAGAGCACTACCATTGTGCTGCAACACCCTGTAGCCCTCCCTCACTGCTAATCTCACCCCATCCAGTTTGCCCTGCACTCTACTCTGAGCAATGTCCCCTGCGCCCCCATGGACTATTAAAATTGGCTTCATTGCCTGTGAAAAAATTGTAAATAAATCTTAAGTAAAACGTCAATTATATCACATCAATTACTTTTCATAAAAATATATTTAAATTCTGACTAAAAAATATTCACAACTACCTTCATAGCAAACATTCAAAGAGTAAATATCGCACGGACGGATGCAGATTCATTTGCATATTGCAGTGCAATGCACACGTTAAACAGGAATCACAATTAAAGATAATTATAATTTATGATACGTATTATAAACTTACTACGAATAACTCAGATGAGAGTTAATAACATTACATAAAGTTGCAAATAAAGCAAACAAGTCTTGCTTTATCAGCACCTATGTAAATGTTTAAATATCTATTAGTCAGACATGAAACTTACATAAAACTGCTTTGTACATATAGCGAGAATAAATAATAATAAATTTCCATTCATGATCTTTAATAAAGTTTAAAATTAATTTATTATTCAAAGACACACAAGCAACAGTCCAAACAGAATTACGTATCCGAATATGAAGATTAAATAAAACGGAATCGCTTATTTAGCTCTGTCAAACATAAATTGGATTTATATAGATACGCATCTGAGATAAACTCGTAAGTGCTTGTTTGTAGAGATAAGAATAAGAAGATAAACATTCATCTTTATCCCTTTATCCCTAGTTAAATAAAGGATAAAATTTTTAAAGTAACTATGAAAGTGGTAACGATTTTTTAATATATCCTTATTGGTTCTTTCGTAGATAGTAAAAGTTAAAAGTAGGAAACTTATTTCAACCATATTCGTCGGTAAATAAATTTTATATCCATTATCCAGAGGAATATGCAGAATTTTGGATTAACTCGATAACGCTATCGTTATCCAGCCTGATTTATTAATTCATTTGTCTTTATTTTTAATGGACATAAAATTACAAAAGAAAAGACGAACGTTGTTATTTTATATTTCTAACATTTTTCTTCAAATTCATCTGGGGAAAAATAGGGGATTCATAAAAAAAATGTCAATGGTAATAAAGAATTATCGACATCTGGTAACACTGACAGGTAGACAATGTACAAATTCCAATGCCTTACTAAATAAAAAAAAAAAAAGACAATGTACAAAATTGAATGAATAGATAGAGGCTAATATTGCATTGCATATTGCATAAAAAACAAATTTTAATAAAAATGGTGGGCAGGCTCACGAAGTAAAAATAATGTCAATTATTTACATAAGATTAATGTGATGTGTTGGTGAATTATTAAAACGATGTCCACACCAGTGTCAAATCGAAAATATGGGGCACAGAAAATTCGACTCACAAGTACGTTCTTCCTTTCACAAATTACTTATGATGTTGATATTTTCGATATATTTTCTTATAATAACGTTATTTGATTTTAGTACTATGTGCAAGAAACTTGGTCCGGAGGGATCTTTTCCGTAAGTGAAACATTTAAATAAACTTGTTTTGCAACAATTATGCTGTTTCCGTTGTATTACATCAAAGTTAGCTAATGCTTTGAAATATCTTGTATTCCTTGATAAATGCAGTTAAGTTATGATTTTGTTATTTTTATAATGTGTTTACAAAGTTAGTACTGCAAATGTAGGAATTAAAATGTACTATAAACACGTTTCGTCATGAGATCCAATAGTTTGTGTCCCCAATTATAAATTCGTCTGAATCATATTTTTATATTGTATTTAGTAAAACCGCAAGTTTAACTTTAATACTTTGGGAAATTAAAGTCAAGGGTATTCCCAGTATTATGACATCACATGTTATGTTTACTAATTATTTCATAAACATTTATTGAGGAAGTAAGATTTATACATTTCCTTAAATAACTAAAGAACTTTCTTTGCCAAAGTATTAAGAATTAATATTTTGCACGTCATTTGTTTCCAATAAAATTTGATAAGTAAAGACCTTGACCAATTTGTGTATTATTTCAAGGTTTACCAGACCCATTTGTGAAGATATCAGTTGATGGAAGTGGGCAAGTATATTCTACAAATGCGGTGAAAGCAACTCTAGATCCCAAGTGGAACACACATTATGACTTATACCTTTCTAAAGGTGATGGCATTACAATCAGGTAATAAAACTATTCTTTAAATTACAACTTTTTTTTACAATTACATTTAATTATAATTAATTCATATTATGTTTATTTTCTAGTGTTTGGAATCAGCGAAAAGTTCACAAAAGACAAGGGTCAGGTTTTCTTGGTTGTGTACGCATTCAACCTTCAACAGTGCACAAATTAAAAGATACAGGCTGTAAGTAAATTATAATATGTATTATTTTATTAATAACATCCTTATATATAAGTACGAAAGAAACTTTGTCTATCTAATATGCTTTTATACCAAAAGGGAAGAATCAAATTAAATTAGATTTAGTACATAAATAGTCTACCCTAGATTCTGAGTAAAGAGTTTGGCTATGTTTTAATTCACAAAAACAAAGATGAATTGTAAACCTCTTCCGTTTGTTAGTCGCCTAAAAAAAGAGTTGAAAGGGGGGTTGATGAAAAATAAGGTGTTTTTTATAGCATTTTTACTCTGGACTAGAGTTTAAAAACATTTTTTTAGATCAATGTTTGGAGCTATGTGAAGAGAATTTAGGGAAAGNNGCCCGCCGCCCCCGCCTCGCCCATGTCCCCCGGCTCGCCCGCATCACCATCATCACCCTCATCACCTATCACCGAAACTGATGTATCGCTTGTCACTTCTATTTCTTTAAGGTAATTTATATAAGATACATTTTATTATCATTGTAGCTGTTATTCCATAAATGTCTAAATGTGATCGACGCCACCTCTTTTATGTCTTATACTTCGGCATAAGTCCGTTTTTATCGCGAACTCCGTCTAATGAAGCCTAGGTATTTATTAATTAGTATTGTTTCTTACCAGTTATATTAATTTAAATGAAAACTTTCCAGACCGGAGCCTCAGCCGCAGACAGCGGTGCGTTCGCGTCAAGCGCAGAGTCCGTCAACGCCCACCTCCCCCTCCACCTCGCCCTCACCCACCATACCTATAGCAGCAACAGATCTACCACCCGGATACGGTGAATATTAATTGTTTAGTTTAATCATATTTGTGACGATACTATAAGTTTTTTACATCTCTTAATGAAGGAAAAAAGCACTTTTTCATGGTTCTATAAAATCGCTATTTGTACACACTTTGCCTAATTTTGTCTTTTTATTTATTTGTTTCGATATCGTTATGCTTAAACACGACATGGGTTGTTTATTAAAAAACCGTCAGTTTGTCTGTACAAAATATATTTTGACAGTACTCCGTCCGTTCATACCCTGACGACGCGGGCCCGGACGGGACGCGGTGTAGCGTGATTCATTCTTAAAAATTGTAATTGTTTTACAGAAATGCGTACAACAGCTCAAGGTCAAGTGTATTTTTATAACGTGTGTACTGGCGCGTCGTCGTGGCACGACCCGCGCGTGCCCGCCGCGCTGCAGCAGCGCGCCGCCGCCGGGCCCCTGCCGCCCGGCTGGGAGATGCGCCTCGCGCCCTCCGGCAGACCGTACTTTGTCGACCACAACCATCGCACCACGCAGTTCACTGATCCAAGGCTCGCCCTCTCCGCTAGACTCGTGAGTTAATCTTATATCTCGGCTTCATTAGACCGAGTTTGCGATAATGGATTTCAGCCGAAGCAAAATAACCGTTTTTATCGCGATATCGGTCTAATAAAGCTTTAGGGTAAGAGTGTTACTATTCGTACATTACATAATCGATTATAAGCGATCCGCTAGTCGTTTGCTTTTTCTCATGTAAAAAAAACCAAGAGTTCTTTTTTTGTGCAATATTCTGTTCTATGATTAACATTTTCATCTTTTAAAGATTTTACATTGTTATATTGTTTTAAAATTTCCAGCCGACAACAGAGTCGAGTCCCGCGGCGGTGTCGCCGGCGGCGAATGTGCCGGCGGCGAGCGCTGCGCCCGGGGAGCCGGAGCCGGACGCGCTGCCCAAGTACAAGCGCGACCTGGCCGCCAAGGCCCGCGTGCTGCGCGCCGAGCTGCAGGCGCTGCAGCCGCAGACGGGGCACTGCAGGATTGAAGTACAACTTACATACTGTCCTAGCCCTTACGAGACAAACTCTTATTATTACCCTACGGCTTCATTAAACCCAACTTAGGATAAAAAAAAACGAATTTACTCAGAAGTAAAATCTCTGTTTTTATCGGTTTTTTTGGTTTAATAAAGCCGTACGATTATAAATGCGAATGTTTGGATAGATGGATGTTGTTTTGAATGTATCTCCGAAACGGCTCAACGGATCTTGTTGAAATTTGGTATATATGTAGAACACATAGGCTACTTACTATAGTTTTTTTTTTAGTTTCGCGCAGACGGAGTCGCGGGCGACAGCTTGCTTATTTGATTTGTATTGCAGGTATCGCGCAACGAAGTACTAGAAGAGTCGTACCGTCTAGTGATGAAGTTGCGCGGCAAGGAGCTGCGCAAGCGGCTGCTGGTGAAGTTTCGCGGCGAGGAGGGGCTGGACTACGGCGGCGTGGCGCGCGAGTGGCTCCATCTGCTCGGCCGCGAGCTCTTCAACCCCCACTACGGACTCTTCCAGTACGCCAGCGCCGGCGACGATAGATACGCGCTGCAGATTAACTCCGATTCAGGGGTAAATGGAATTCATTTTTAATACAACAGTTTTCGAGAATTTCTAGATAATTTGGTATAATGATAATTTGATATAATGGTCATTTGTAGAGCGTCGGTGGCTCAGGGGTTTGGCTCTTGACTTGTAAACTGCAGCTCCTGAGTTTGAAACCCATTATGTACCAATGTGTTTTTCGATTTTTATATGTACATATTTACCCGACTCTTAGGTGAAGGAAAACATCTTGATGCAACCTGCACATATCGGCGAAGAAAATCAAAGATATGTGTATTCACGCAAAATAGGCGCTAGTCGTAGAGTTGCGGAAAATGGAGCTCATCATGGATCGAACCTTACCTTAATGGTCATTTATTGTATTTGTAGGTGAATCCGGAGCACCTTTCGTATTTCCACTTCGCGGGGCGCATCCTGGGCGTGGCGCTGTTCCACGGTCACCAGCTGGATGCCGCCTTCACCGCGCCCTTCTACAAGCAGCTGCTCGGCCGCGCCATCACCCTCCGCGATATACGCGACGTCGACCCCGAGCTGCACCGCTCCCTCTCCTGGATGCTGTGAGCATCAGACAACATTCCTAGTATATTATTAAATTCTGGTCTCTGGTATCCTATTAATTTGTTTGTGTAATTTTCAGAGAGAACAGTATAGCGGGCGTTATAGATACGACATTCTCTGTAGAATGTGCGTCGTTCGGCGCCGTGCGGAGCGTGGAGCTGCGCGCGGGCGGCGCCGCGGAGACCGTCACCGACACCAACAAGCGAGACTACGTGCGCCTCTACGTCGCGCATCGCTTCACGCGCGGCGCCGAGCGCCAGTGGCTCGCGTTGCAGCGCGGCCTCGCCGACATCGTGCCCCCCCAGCTGCTGCGCC
>QDHC01005561.1:373259-406065 GCA_013186455.1 Papilio dardanus tibullus | reverse complement strand
CGGGTTTTTATCCGTTTTGGATAAAAACTCGGGTAAATATCATTTGAGTTTTTATCATCTGCCCATCAATAATCACAAAACACCTTGGATCCCCAAATAACAATCGTATGAAGAGGGACCAGGTTTTCTTTTTTTTATACTCTGTTGGATTTGCATTATCTATGCATTTCATAATCTATATTGTTTGTGGCAATTTTCAGTGTGTTCGGATTAAACAGAATTGTACCATTTCAGTAAGCTTATTGGCATTAGTTTACAATTTACAAATTTTGCCACAATTTTCAAAAGAAGTTTTTGGCATAATTCATTAGAAATCTAAATATTTATGCCATTTTATATTAATTACCCGTATGATTTTGATACGTATGTGTAGTTTTATAGTCCACTTTATTAGATTTAGTAGGAATGCTACCAGAATTTAGGCGTGTAGTAGAATATCGAATTGGTATCTGGTCACACCAAACGCAAAAAATTCAACCTCAACCTTTTTTGTTTTTCAACTTTCAACACCGATCTATCGTATTGTCATTTACGTTAGTCATCCAACTCTATTTCATTCGTGCAATCGTTTATCTTTATAAGTTGCTTCTGATCGTCCTTCGGTTTTATATTTATTAATCGGCAGTTGCATAAAAACAACGGTTAAAATACATGCAAATGTATACTTATATGTGAAGTGTTCAAAGTTGTATTGTGTGGTGCAAAACAATACTTTTGTTGTGAACATTATTACCTGAGAACTTCAACAATGCCGACCAGTGCCGTTTATCAGCCTACAACAGTGACTTACGAGCAACAACCGAATGATCAGCGATGGAATTGCCCCATCAGCTACTTTTCACGTCGTGTGACAAGTAGCCTGAATAGGGGTGTTTGTGTTCGACTTGGATTATGCCTTTTGGGAAGCACACTCTTCATCATTGGTAAGTTATACACAAGTAAACAGTTTTATTTCAATCAAATTGTACAAACATTTACAATTCGTGTTTTACTAATTGCTTCTTCGGACAGTTTCATACAATAATGTCTTAATCTTATTGGCAAAATAATACATTTATTTTTCCATACAAAAAGGAAGTTTTACAGTTGATGTGTATTCATATAAACTGTAAAACTTCTTCTATTGTTTAATTTTACAATTTGCGAAACAAAGAATATCTGAAACTCATCTATTTCTTACCCATTAGTGTAACACTGTTTGTAATAATACATTGTGATTGCTCTTTGTTGAACATAGAGGATGTGTATTTCACTGAACTACAGTCGAACCTGCATAAGCGGGAGTCCAAGGTACCGCAATGTTTGTCTCTCTTATAGAGGTTTCTCTCTAATCTCTCGAGGTAGCTCATTGGGATCATAAAATGACTCGCTTATAGAGGTTGACTGTATATAGAGTTTAACCTTATTATGAAATATAAAATAAACAATATACATTTACTTGTCATTCCGGGTTTGGGTCTAACAGTTCCAGTATGTTAGGGCATTAGGCTAACATGCTGGATATTATTGATTATCCCTACCCTAGTTACTTCTTTCAATTGTTCTTCTTTTAATTGTTAGTGGACCCTATCGTTATTTGATTTTGCCAACATCAAGGTTGAAGATAATTACTTTAGTTATAATAATTATTATAATGTTACTTAAAACTTTGTTAAATGTGAAATGAAAGTAATGCATTTTACTCTACATATTTCCAATTTGACTTAGAAATGTAGCAAAGTTTAAATTACAGCCAGGGCAAACAATGTAAAATTTTTTGTATGCAACATTTTATTTTATTAGTTGTTGCTTAGGCCATGTTGGCTTTTTAACTTCATAAATCAGAAATCATTGCAATACTAATAATAATGTAATTTAAGTTTTAATAAAGATTTATTTTTTATTTTTTTGAACACCAGCTGTGTAAAGAATATTGTAGACAGGGCAAATAAAATATGAATGTTCATAGAATATCTTCTTTCTAAAAAATAAATATGAGGGGTTAAATATTTGAATAAAAATAGTAATAGGGCTTCAAGGTCTTGGTCCCCTTACCCTTATAGTTAAGCCAGATAATGATCTATGTTTTTTTAGGGTGACATGTGTGTAGTACACTTAAAATGACTTTTGAAATGTTATTTTGTTCTGTCTACTAAGGTTTGATGGTATACCACAAGTTAGCAGGTATGGGGGAACAGAAAAGTCGAAAGGGAATAGTCTCAATTGATATTATTTCACTGACGCTTTTTGAAAAGCTTTCTATCATTATTTCTATCAACTAAAGTAAAAAAGCGTAGGGGTCGTTTTATTAAAGTTATATTTAACTAAACTGTTTTTGTATACAAACCAATTGTGGTTAACCATAGTATAATATATTCGTATTTATAATAATCCACAGAGGCAGTAACACAATTGTAGGTCGGAACAGTGGGCGGTAAATCGTATTAGTCATTCATTACACTGCTTTCACTTACATTATGCTTTTGGTATAATAACTAAGCCTACACTAAAACATAACTAATCAGTTAGTCAGAAATCGTTTTATTAGTCGTAAAAAATTTAATATTGGCAAACGACATTTTATAGGATGTCATTTCAAACGCCGCGTCTAAAACAAATTACTTGATAGTACACCATAATTTGTAAAAAAAGTTCTGAAATCATCTATGAAAAAAAAAATGTGAATTCAAAAAAAAAAAACAAAATGATTAACATTGTGCAAATGACAAAATTATGGTATTATTCAAGTTGGAGCAGTTTTGTGAAACGTATTTGCGTGACTTAACTCTTAACCGGTTATAAAAAATGTATCAAATCAATTACGTCACTCGCACAACAAAAAATCAATATGTTAAGTGAATAAAAACCAGAATAAAAAAGATGGAAGAAAATTAACTACAACTACGAACGCGGCAAGATTAACGTAGGTATACAAATAAAAAAAAATACTCCACTCTAACCATTTTATTACTGTACGAAACTTTTTAATTTCTTGTTTTGAATTATTGTTCTGTTCGCGAAGAATCACTCGTCCTTAGTTTTGTATAGATAAAGGAAAGACCGTGGGTGGCACAGGGGTTTAGCTCTTGACTTGTTAACTGCAGGTCCCGAGTTCGAATCGCGCCGTCTACCAATGTGTTTTTCGATTTTCATATGTAGGTACATATTTACCCGACCCAATTACGGGAAGGAAAACTTCGTCAAGCAAACTGCACATGTCGGCGACGAAATTCAAAGATATGTGTGGAGTCACGCAAAAAAGTCGTGGAGTTGCGGGAAAAGGCCCCTAACATAGGTAGATAAAGGAAATTTAGAGTAACCGACTCTGTATTAATTAAGTGCAAGTAATCAGACAATAGTGATAGCTTGTTTTTTTTAATGATATATCGACCATTGACTGAAGTTTAATAAAAAATATTTGTAGTAAAAAGTTATTGGAATCTATTGTATTGGAAATCGGCATTGTGTCATTTTTTCTTAATAATACTTACGTTGACGTATTTCAAAGTCTAAAGGTCGTGTTTTTAAATTATTTAATTTTCCGTAGCTAAAAGCCTCAGTTGGTATATCGAGATATCAGATTATCCATTTTTATTGTTCAACATTATGCTTAGAGCATTTCAATTCTCTAAGTGTAAAAGAGATACGCCATTTATGTGTATTTAAATGTAGCCTGCAACATCTTTAGTCATAGGATAGAATGTAATATAATTTATTGATTTATTTTAAGTATCGAAACCGGCTCTGATCTGACCATGGTCAATACAGTATATTACACGTTAATTCAAATGACCATAAGAATTCTTTGATCACCAAACAATTGTTGCATTGTATTATTTTGACATTGGATATAATTGTTTTATTCCTTCGGTAGTAGGACGTCTGAATCGAAGCCAATTCCTTCAAGGTATTGTCATACAATACCATATTGTAATTTATACCTAATATTACATATCATATTGCTTGAATTGAATATGTACTTAATTAAGTAGGATACCAGAAGATTGAGTAAATGCACGAACCAAGGATTAAGAATGTATTCACCACTTATGGATATTTTATATTAGTTAAAGAATTAACTGAGCAATGCTTTGATAAATCTTTAAAAGGAGAAATGTCGTCTAGCTCGTTTAAAATGTCTGTATAAATAAAGCTTTATTTTCTAGGCACTAAATCAAAAGTGACAGTTTTGAAACACGCTAATTGATTGTCTAGTCGACCAAGAAAGCGGCTAACGACTTTTAACTTGTTTCGACTTCACTCAATTGGTGTGTCATATTTTTTGCAATGGGTTGACATACTGATATTTTAACAAAGAAAGCGGTACTTCAGTTGCCAGTTCGTGAGTACGAAAAATATTTTTTCACTATCCGATTAACCTCTTTTAATCATAAACTACAAAGTAAATAATTTATTTTCGTCCAGTTCTAGTTATTTTGTTCAATAATGCTAATAGAAATAGCGTCTGTATTGAGAGACTGAGAATGTATCTGACCTCGCTTATCAATTAGTATTAATGTTCATTCAACCTACATTTCTTAGCCTAGTTCGTACTTCCAGACTTTTATGTCAAGTTGCTAATGCTTTCGAATTTATATAATTTCAGTTTCACGAAATATCACGCTTCTCGAAGAAAACCCCATTTTTCTAATTAAGTTAGACCAGTGGTTAGATAAATAATATGTATACTACGCTATATATTTCGTATGTTAGGATACATTTAAAGCTGATTTCATACTTTCACATAAATATTAAGGAAGTATTAACCTTACGCAGTTGTTTTTTGCATTTTAAAGGTGTCTTGAGACATGGAAGTCAGGTTAAGTTACTACGCGAGTACATTTTACGGAAATGTGGTACCGCACTGACGAGTTTGTCGACCTTCGAGTTGGTTATAGACATACGATTCTTACAGACATCACAAGATATATATATTTTTTTGCTCAATATTTTAGTAGTTATGGTTTAATTTTTGACTTATAATAATAACAACGTTTGATCTCTATTTGATGATGTTTAAACAAACTAAATGAAGTATATATTGCTCATTTACATGTCATAAACATTACTTAGAATAGAATTATGTAATCGTTTCGACTTATCGCTTTGTAATGAACGTGTTAACACAATGACAAATGTTCTATTTTAAAAATAATTACCCATTATGAAACTAATTATCACCTTTAGTTAATGTTGTTGGATACTCTTGTGTAAATATATGTACATCTCACGCAGTTTCATCTTTAAAATTCGGAAAGTAGATACAAAACTTTTGAAAATAATACCTATATCAAGTAAAGGTTACATAGGACAGGATATACTCGGAACAAACCCTCCTGTTGATCCAAAAAAAAAGAGTGGATTATATTTGTGTTTGCCGTGTCTATGAATTGTCGTTATCTATGACCAGTCTCGGGCAGATCACGCAGCCGCCGGATGAGTCACCGCGCGGGCGCCGGTCCGCCGCACCACCGCACCGGGCTCCCGGCACCCGGCACCCGGCACCCGACAGCGGTTGCACCGCACTTTGTATAATATACCAGTCATAATTATAGACATTGCTACTGTTCATTGAAGATGCATCAATAGATATGAAAGTAGCCGTTGCGTAGATCTACGTGTTATGTTAAGGTCTTTAAAATGACGAAAGAGTACAGTGGAGTACCTGTGGATTTTTACATCAAATATAAAAGTTGACTTTCATATTTTGATTGAAAGGGCTGTTAAAAAAATATGTGAGATGTTTTTTAATAAGAAACGACTTAACGACTACGTTGAATTATACGTGAACAAAGTCGTTGCACCGTACAAACTTAAACTGGATTTTTTAAAACGAAACGAACATCGGTCATTATTACGACTTCGACATCGGTCTTTATAATGACCAGCGTCGAATGAGAAGGCGAATGGTAGCAGTCAAATATGTGGTCGTGTCCACTTTTTTATGAATTCAATCAAACCAACAAATACATACAATTAAGACAGATTGTGTCGATCGTTCGCAAATAAAAAACACGTTAAAAAAAATAATATAGACTTTGTTTTACAGTATTAACAAAAATTTTAATAACATAAAAGGAAGTGTCATTGAGAACCAGCTACTAGAGTTTTAAGTACGAAATTCGAAAAACACATGACCATAAAGAACTTGTAGATAACAAGTCCATCGGTTTACCACTGCGCCACAAGTGTTTATAATTTTTGTATTTAACAATTTTTCTAGATTCGGTTAATAAAAATAAAATATGAAAGCGCGAACGTGTGAATATTCAGTAAGAGACGCAGTGCGGTGTGGGTTGGGCCAGTCGGACTGCAGATTACCTGTAAATAGAAACTTGCACTAGCATTTTTTTTGTATCCATATAGAGTATCTTGTTTGCAGTATTTAAGACCTTCGACATGTTTATATACAGTTGAAACTGGTTAATATGTAATGATTCGTCATTTAAAGTACATACTATACAATTACTCATGAATCTTAATCATTTTTATTATAAAAACTATAAGCACAGATTTAATCCCCCTTATTCCGAAAAAAATATATTAAGTACTGCGATAAACGAGGACCAATAAGTCGTCGATTATACGATACTGGAGGACACTCGTAACCAAATAAGATAGACCAGGGGTCTCATTGGACCAAATTATGTATCATATCAAGTACCAGGAACAAGGATGTTCTGTATTTTGGATTAAATTTTATGAATGTGCCAGCACTAAACGTTGAAAGTACAACAGTAATAACGCTGATTCTCGTTTCGGAATAAAGCTGTACATGTTATAATGATAATTAAATAGTAGTATTTTTTTGCAAAGTGTGAGTGACTAATAATATTTATCCAAGTAAACGGCGCTTCGGTATAGTAAACTTGACTACCTAATGATTTTTACGTTTGTATACATTTGTATTACACAACGCATAATTTGCTTTTACACGGTTAAAGTATCTCGAGGTATTCCTCCTAAGGTCGGCGTGTTTCGGAAGGCTCGTGATAGTTGACCGTGTCAGCTAGAACGTTGCATTGCATAAAGATGTTCAATGTCTATCGTGCAATTTTAATTCGAATAAAATATTTTGTTTCAACTGTTTAAGGCTGAATTTCGGGACTAATACAGTTAGTTGATAAATTGTTTACTGTATACGTTAATATACCATTTAAAACGTATTTAGGGAACACTATACCTAAGGTCAATTTGATCTGTGCTTACGACTTAAAGAACTCCGATTTTGAGTCGAGTTGGTTGTAGAGAACTCGTGACCTTTTATCAACTGATCACGTATTAGATTGTAAAAAAGGGAATGAAGGCACACGAATTCTCATTGCATTCCTATTGCTTTTCTTTATGTTGGTGTTTTTGTATAGATTTTTGTGTATTGAAGAACTCTGTGAGAGAAACTATCGTTTTACATTTACGTGACTTTACACTTTTATAGAAAATACTTTCACTTATAATTGAACGTTTGCGGTTAAATATACCAATCTGTAAATAAATGTAGGATGAGGAACTCTTCGTATATCTCTTCTGACGTCACGATTGTCTACGTCACGCGGCTGCTTCGTAGTGGGTGGTCTTTAGCCACGTGGGAATATATTTCCTGTCGCCAAGTTCTAACAATAGACCGTATTATGGTTATCAATATCTTTGCAGCCTAGAAAGGAGACGGAGCCCTGGAGTAACGCTTATAGCGTTAACAAGTACATAGTGGACTGTACACTTACAGAAACAATACTTACAATGTGCTTGTCTAACTATCAATCTAATTAATATAATGTAAAGCCGGCTACAAACGTTAGTTTTAACTCCACAGTCGAACTGTACAGTTAAAACTGAGCGTCTGTAGCTTTTTGGTGACTGAACTTGAATGTATCTAAGGCTGTTAGTACCTATAAACTACAATAATTAAAAGTCTAAGCATCATATCACGACCGCAATAATATAATTTTACAGTAGTAGACTTAAATAGTAAATCTACGGTCAACAATGTATGATCCAGTTCGAAGTAATTTACTACTTAATTTCAGTGTATCACTTCTGTTATCTAAACAAGCATGTTTATAATCAACAGTATGTGTTTATGTCAACATTTATAGACTTCTTATAACATTTTTATTACATTGATAATAATATACAAAATGTGACATGATTAAAATGTACTGCAATGCACAATTTTTCTACTCTATGACTTGTTCTTACCCTATAGCTTCATTAGACCGAGTTCGCGATAAAATTAAATCATTAACTTATAGCATTACGTCACCACTATTAGTTTATTTATGTCTCGTCCGGCGTGCATTGCATTTTTAAAGCTCATTATCATTACTATATTTAAATATACTTAAACAGGAAACGACACATAATGAAGGTGCACATGTACTGTAAACTTCTCATTATGTCCAATGTGCGTAAAAATGAGTCACTCATGCATTACCATAAAAGGTATATAGTATGCAGTATCCTTTGAACCTTTGTAATAAGACCTAAATATAAATATTAACGTCAAGTCAGAGAAAAATTATCTCTCGCCTTTACCAACTCTATCTTTATAGAAAGTCAAAAGTCAGATAAAGAATATGTGTCGCCTTGACTAACTATAACTTTGTAGGAAGTCAAAAAGTCAGAGAAAAATTATGTGTCGCCTTGACTAACTAAACCTTTGTAGATAGTCAAAAAGTCAGAGAAAGATTATGTGTCGCCTTGACTAACTATAAATTTGTAGAAAGTCAATAAGTCAGAGAAAAATTCTGTGTCGACTTGACTAACTAAACCTTTGTAGATAGTCAAAAAGTCAGAGAAAGATTATGTGTCGCCTTGACTAACTATATATAAAGTGAAGTTTTATGTCCAGTGTCTATAAATGCTTCTTCCTGTATATTCCATACGATTGTATGAATTGCATCCGACTGAATAACAGTATCCTGAAATCAACGTTATACATTACATTGTTTTTACATTTCCCACGACGTAATTTCTGCTTCTTAAAATGATTTACTTGTATTGCAGGACTTTGCCCGTCTCTTATACGAGTATTTTGCTTGCGTGTGACGTAAATGACATGCTACGTATTTGACAAAATTTTACATTCGTGAGAATAATGTTGACATTTTCTATATTGAATTTTGTCACGCGGCCCTCTACTTATTCTTTTAAAGCGTCATCAGTATTTTTGTTACGAACATTATAAATAAAAAGATCCGGATTTTGTTACTGTATATCAAAAGGAAGCGAAGGGATTTAATTATTTATTTCGTAGAAGATACATAAGCGAATATTCCAGTTATAATACATGTTGGCATCTAAGTAAGATTTTGAGTTCTTTTAATGCTTGTCATTGGTCACAAATCTCCCGAACAAAATATTATTGCGCACTTCGCTACGAATTAGCAACGGGTCATTAGATGTTATACGATATTACTTGTAACCGCAGCAATTATAAAGTTTGGACCAGGCAATTAGATGTGCACAACAAACTGATTATTCTCAAACGATGATATATTCATCAAGGCTAGCTAACAGCGTAATCAATGAACACGTGGGGTGCTACCATTAGGAATTGTGTCAGAACATAAATTTTAATTTTAAATCATCATCCTCCGCTCCGCCGGCTCAAGGTGAATCGGTTCTGTTAACGACTTGCGACGATTTCATGTATCCAGATTGACGTAGGAATATTTAACTATTGTAAATGTTAGGTTTTTTAAATTGTTTTAAAATGTAGTTATGACTTTTTCTTTGGGAACCAAAGGGACAAAGTGATTAGAAGAGTAAATATTAATATGTCATGAGTAATGGTAAACAAACTACGTGGTATGTCAAGGCTGGTTCAAAAACTTGCTCTTTTATAACTCCTTTTATATAAACGTAAATGTCGTTTACTTATTTCATATATCCTTAATTATTTGACTTCAGGAAATATCTCTTAAACAAAATAATTAATACGAATACCTATGTTGCAATTACGAATATTGACGACAAGTATTATGTTTCAGTTTGTTTGAACTACATACTAAGTTATCTGGTGATCCAATTACCAATGTAATAAAATAGTAGCTTATTGATTGTAATAATCGCAATTAATATAAACAAGGCACTACAAGGTACAGTCAACTGATGTAAATATTATGGTCAACAAAGATCTTTCGTATTCGACAAATTAGACATTTTCCTGACAAATTTCTCTGATCAGAACTGTAGCTATGTTAATGTTTGATAATTGAGTGTATCATTATCCTATGGCCGATTTACAAAGCAAATGAAATTAACATGTAAATGTTTGAAACTCAATTATCAAGAATGCAGGAACTTTGTGTTAATAATCTTATTCAATGACAGAATGTTAAGGAAACACTTAAGGAAAGTCAACGTAAGATTTTTAGCATCTTGGAATTTTTCTATGGTAAAATATCTGGGAAATTACTATTGAATATTATATCTAATGGATTAAAATAAAAGGAAGTCTATAAGTATCACTAAAAGGCAGGACAGTATCCGTTTATTGTTCCGATATGGGCAAGTCACGTTGTCACAAATTATGGCCCAACTTTATCCTTTTATGGCCAACGATTTTAGATTGACAAAGAAATAACGTCGAATATCCGCTTAACCTTACCTTTGGCGTGTTACTGTATTTATAATTTATATAGTCAGAGGATGTTGATAAAAACGGTAGACTTTATTTTCTTTGTGACGATTATTTACTGCGTATATCCAAAAGTTTACTTGATTCCGTATATTATTGAATTTTAATGTTACCAGTAAGTTTAAGGGTAGGCAACGCATCTGTAATTGCAGATGTCTATGGGCTGCGGTCGCTTCACTAATTCAGCGAATCCATGTGGCTGCTTGCTGGTTTGCCACTTTATAATTTATAAAAAAACAAAAGTCCAGTGAAAATCCATCTTAGGCTTACGCTACCGTTTACCATAAGAACAGACAGAATAATAAATGATGTGTCGGAAGTAAGCCACCAACGGCTGCCTGTGCGTTATTCAAGCTTTCCAAAAGCGTTATTGGTGAGCCGATGCCCCACTTCGGCGACGCATTGTGCCTTGTTCTACTTATACTCATATAATATTAAATATTTTATATCATGTACGACATATAGTACGAAGTTGGAAACCGATAGGTGGAAACATTACTTTACAGGTTAGATACGTTGGCATCCGACTTCGGTTCAGAATATTGAAAAGGGAGATAAAGAATTTTCTAATCATCCGGGTTTACTTAAAACTGATTTGAATTAACTCGATCTTATAAAGACCAATTACCAAAAACTGATCACAGTTATCAACGTTTAAGTATTAAAAGATACTTCCGCTACTTAACAGTCCGCACTTAAGTACCGAAGTGTTATTATTTCCGCTGTAGTAAACAAATAAGAAATCCCGAGTAATATTACTTCTTACGAAACAAAGGCCTGCTCTGATTTCCTTACCGCAAACAGACGCATACAATATTTCTGGTTTGCGCAATATTAATACAGTGGCTGCGGTCACTTCCATGTTTTAAAATGTTCTACGTAGTTCTATGTATGTTTACGTTTGCTATGTGTTTACATACAACCGAGAATAAACTTCGACTTGATTCGAGCTATCGTGACCAAATAGTGGGACTGATTGTGTAATTAATTTAAAAGGCCGAACGAACTGAACTGCATGGTATTTGGTAGTCTTACGGAGGTCTTGTTACACACATTGATGATAGCTTTAAAGGATTTCTCACAAACTTTGTAGAGAGAAACGGTAGTAACTTGTTTTCCTCGAATCTCGAATATTTAACAAAAACGGTTCTTTAAAATTTAATAACTTCACAATGCAGTTGACCTACTTTTTGTTTTAAAAAATACAGCGCTCGGCGACTCATGCATTGGTTAAATATAGCGGTGCATTGATCCGTTTGTTAACTACGTCATCCTACGCAATGAGAGGGTACTCACGAAAATGGCGCCACATATTACGTGGACTTTATATTGTACTACCTACGTTGTATTCATATTACTTCGTCACTATTTTAATCCAACCATTTAAAAATGTTTTAATAACAACGCCCATGACGATTGTATACAGGTTTTGCAAATTTTAATATGAGATTTGATGCTGGAGTCATTACAACAGTTTTACTATGGTTTTTATCGTATGCGTACATTTACCGGTGTTAATAAAACGAGTCTGCCAAGAAATGCCAACGTCCGATACATTTGGCATAAGTTCAGTTTATTTTAAACCGCAGTTAAAAAGTCAAGGGCTAGTGTTTCTGATTTTTTTTACGTTTTATTGTTTTAATACGACAAAAATGAAAATTACAAAGGTTTTTTTGTGGTTTTTGTGAATAAATATTAGAATCTTTCACAAGGTCTTGGCTTCAGTTGGACAAAAACAGGACATACTCATATTAACAAATTAATTCTAAATAAATCAGTAGGTACATTAAAGCCTAAATATTATGTTATTATGAACTCGTTTAAATCTTGGAAGTGTTTCAAAGTTTTTATTGTTCTCCAATTAGTTCGGGCTTCGCATAATTTGAAGTTGATAGGAAAATATTCTTAAAGTAACAATAATATCACGTCACCTATTATATTCCATACTTTTTTATCTGTAACCCTATTATGGCTTCATTAGACCGAGTTCGCGGAAATAACACAGATGTTGCTACGGTGTAAGGCCGTTTTTTGCGTAACATCGGTCTAATGGAGCCGTAGGGTAACAAAATTCATTAATTAAGGTAACGGTATTTTTTCGTTATCATTATCGTTATATCATGTTTATTATTTTATCGCTTAATACATTAAGCTTAATTGAATAATTTCCGTTATCAAGATTGAAATAAATTGAGACATTTATTTCGAAAAAACAACCAGAAAATAACTCAGAATAGTCTGTCATGATGTTTACTTACTTAATTCTATTTTAGAAAGCTATTTCCTTAATGAAATCTGACTTATTTAGTTCTTAAAATCATTCCATACCGTTATAAAGAGTTCTAATGGTTGGAATTGATCCAAGGTAAACGCTTAATTTGTTTCACGTTTATTTGTATAATACATATTAATTTTGATTCTCTTTGGCAGGTTTGGCTCTACTGATAGCGGGCGGCGTGCAGATGTCAAATGCGACCCCATCACCGCAGGGCTCCGATGACGGACTTGGCGCTCTCGTCGCCGGCGGTGTTATACTGTTCTTGGGCCTACTGTTTGCAGGTATGTATGAACTCTTTAATATAATAAAATATAGCATAAAAACAATGGCAATGACATTTTTCTGGACTACTAATTGCAATACCTCGTCTTCATTAGACCGCGTTCGCGATAAAAAAACGGAGATTTTATTTCGGCGTAAGTCCGTTTTTTTTCGCGAACTCGGTCTAATGAAGTCGTAGGGTTAGCTGTTCTATTATTTCTTGATCCGATTAATTCGCGCATTAATTAATGGAAAAACGCGCCAAACAACTTGATAATTTTGTTTTATTTATTATTAATCCGATATAATTTTAATGTGATATTTAAAAACCGTATTTAGATTTAAAAACCTGCTCGGATAAATTTCTCAATAAACACAAATGTTCATGGTTGATGTTTAAGACAAAGAAAATAGATTAATAGAAGATATGTAAAAACTAAATAATGCTCGTAGATTTCATTGAATCATTTCAATGTTTAAAAACATTCATGCTTTGTCACTAAAAGGTATTAAATCTTTTTGCAAGATCGTTCAACAATTACTAATGTTATAAAGAAGTTTAACCTTGATGTGCTGCCGTGCTGCCGTGCCCACTGCCCACTGACTGACCTTAACCTTAAGGAAATGATAACATTACCAACTGATACATTTATTGATAGAAAAACGGTTTCATAAGGTTAAGTAATCACAAAGGATTTTCCATTGCTTTATGTTCTATTAACATCTTTTAAAATGATTTCTATTATGTAAGCGGTGCACTCTAACAAGAAAATATACATTTAAACTAGTGTCTGTATAAAAAGTTGAATGGTATATTCTTACAAAGTTAAAAAAAAATGATAGGATAGTAACGGCCAATAACGGGTAATAACTTGATAATTAAACAATCATAGCTAACCAACACAATCAAAAGGAATCAATAATAATGGCGGCAAGACACCGTTGAATTTCGAATACACAATTCAGGAAGCGGAAACGAGGAAGGAAATGTGTACAATAAATCAGTAGCGCCAGGAGTGTGAGTGTAATTATAATCTATGGACAACGGTATAAGTTGGGAACCTTGGTTGAAACATTGTACCAAATAGTAACAATTGACCGTTTGATTTATTTATAGCAAACACGTGGACCTATTGTACAGTCTAGCAAAACTAGGGTTCTTAAATCCGTCTATGAATTTAATAAAAACAAGTCTTATGTTATCGGTTTTTCTTTATTGTCCCAGCTGCGCTTAATTTTCATAGATCTTAGAATCAAATGACGACAGTGGGCGGTGAACGGAAGTATGTAGGCGGTCCGCCTACCACTAATCCGATTGCTTTGAGCTTTGTCATCTAGCTTAATAAATTCGAAACATTCAAACTTTGATACAAAGCAGAATGACCTAAGGCAGTACTTTTAGATTTGACTAGTTGACTTGTGGCGTGTAATATGAGAATAATATATTCAGCAACTTATTTGGAAGTCATTACGTACTTCTTCATACGTACGTACTAATGAAAACGATGAACACAATCCTATTAAAATATAGCCCTGAGTAAAATTTGTACCACTTAATAAACACTAAAGCACAATCTGCACTTTAATTATGTTTTAATAAAGTGGATCAGACTTCCAATGACACTCGATTATCTGACGTCGGAAGCATCTTGAGCGCTCGAGATAGCTAACGTAGTTCGATCGGAATATTCTAGACTACAAAAGCTGCACTTTGTCTTGAAGAGATTGTTCATAGACGATCAATCCATCAGTCTGATTTGCCTAGTGATTTATAAACTTACTAAATATATAAAACACTGCATTATATTGTAGAAAAATATAAGCCAAATTTCTTGTTTTTATGTTGATGTTTTGATGAAGGCGATTGAGGCGCCCCCAGTTTGATAAACGTGTTTATATTATCAGGTGTTGGCGGCTGGGCCTGGTCGGCCAGATGGGGCGGCGGCAAGGAGGCCCCGGCGAGTGGCGCAGCAGGCCTCACCGCGCTCAACCCCTCCACGGACCCCCTGGTGGCGGCGCAGTACGCGCCCGTGCGCGACGCCCCGCCCGCGCCCGACGACGAGATGCGCAATCTCATGGATAACAAAGAATGGTGCGTATCGAATAATCAATAGATAAATCCTTGACCTCTTACAATGTACACTAATAATATTATACATTACCAGCACAGATATTTATATAGAAAAACGCTAACAGTACGGAATATCCTTTGATAATGTCTTTATTCTAGGCCTCTGACTCACGTATTATAGACTTTTGTAACTGATTTACAATTCTTAATTCCCTGCTATTATTCAGCACTGTTATAAATGAACAAATTGACACACAAATATGATTGACATACATACGCTTAATTGTAAATATTTGACAACAAATACATCCAATAAATCATTCGACATTGTCGATAACCCTATGTGCATTACGCAGTGTGATCACGAGTTATTAAGATTCCTCGCAATTGCCATTTGATGATCGGATTATTGAGCGCGATAAATGTTCGTCATTTCACTGGGTAATAAAAAGGGTGATAAAGTTAACAGGGATCTTTGCGCGATCATTTTATGATATTCTTACAAATTAATCGCAAAATCAAATTTTTTTATTGACATCTTGCAAATTCCCACTTTAATTAAATCGAGTTTTAGACTATCGACTTCGGACCTTAAAAAGACCTTACAGACCTTAGGAATAAACTCAAGTGTTTCAAAAAAATTTTCAGTTTTTATTCACAAAGTAAATTGAAATAACAAAATATGTTGGCGTTTCGGTCGCTCGGGGCGCGGGAGTTAAGTTAAAAATAGAAATAAGTTGACCTTTTCCATGTTGGATTTTGAAATGCACAGCTGCTTTCAAGCCTTTACTTTAAACGCGCTTTTATACAAAATGCTCGTTCTTTTAACACTAAGAAGTTCCGCATAAAAAAATATTTGTGATAGATTACACATTAGACGATTTGAAATCAAAAGAGTTATTCGTACTGCAGAGTGAAAATTGCATTATCTAAGCAATCACGTTGAAATTATTATACAATATACACAGCCACTCACGTTTGGACCAACTACAGATTTGTTTCACTTTGTTTGTCGCCACCTGGTGGTTGTAATCAAAAATCAATCGAGTGTGAGCCCAGCTCGAGGGCGGCGGGTAACGATTTCCGCTCATTGTCATCGTCTGATCTTTTATTTACACGAACGTATGTAGCATAAATACATGTCATATGATACCAAGTTGTTGGTACACGTAGTCACAATGCCCGGTGCTCTATTGTGGCCGGAGCTGGCTCAAGGCAGGTGTTAATAGTTCACACAAGGTATGCCTTTGTCTTTACGTGTTTACATAAGTTTTACTTGTATTCGCACCGAGCGAACTCCGCCAAGCTCATGCTAAACTGTTTATACAAATCTTGTTAATTGTCTCACTTCGGAACCAATTAATACGTTCCGCTGTTTCAAAGCGTAACAAAGAGTTACTTATTTATTTTAATATATCACGGGTTAGCTGAAGGATGCCTTATTGTACTTGAAACCGTAGAACTTATTTACCATCACAACGAATTTTAAGGAGTTAATGAATATTAATTTCGAAATAAATATCTATAATAGTCTTAAATTAGTGTTTATCTTTGTTTCCAGCTTAAGCAGTGCAGAGGAAAGCGACAAGATGTTGGACGGCCAGCCTTCAGTGGCGTAAGATAGTGAAATAAAAAATGAAACCTCAGGCCAGCCCTGGTTATATTTCTATCCCCCTATTCGTCAACGTGTTCGGAAGATAAACCCTGTTACATAAAATATTCATAAGCATAGAACATATTTTCGTGGTAACCCATTTTGATGCCCTTTTTGAATGCATCCTAACTTTACAATTTATATGACAACCCCTACAGGGTTGCCATTATTATTAAGCATTTCAATTTCTGCATGTGACCTGTCTCAATGGAATATTTCAAGGTACAAAACTAATCCGCGAAATCTGGTAATGTTCGTAACTTTATGTGGTTTTATTGTGTGATAAAATATTTTATGTATGTACCTTGATACCATTGACTTTTACTAAAATCGAGAACTTTCGAATCGAATTATTTCCTGTTATACTTTGTGTTCTAAATCTCAATAAGTCATTTCTATTTCTCTCGTTTGCCTCAATGTATTGATGTCTACATCCCGAAGGCATTTTATTCTAATAATCTGTATTGTAAGATTAAAATAGGTTTCATTATTGTACATGTGATTTAGTAAAGACATGTGGCCAAATTATCGTCCATATTTTTAGGATTGTAATTCCCATATTCGTGTATCTGTCGTTTCTTTATATCTTTCTAATAAAACGATTTAGTAAATTAGGTTGTGTTGAAAAGTTACTATGAAAATGTAACTTTTTTAAAACACTGCTTTTTGCTGTTTTCTTCAGTAAAGCTATATTCGCCTCAAGATACATAAAATTCAATTTCGTCAAAAAGTATCTATTTTGTCTTTTAAATCGCTTACCGGTGTTTGTAAGGATATTAAAATAATAGGCGAATATCAAGCAATAAATATAAATCGCTTGAAATATTGAGTCGTCGAAATGACGTGTGGCTGCGTATAACGCATAGAAGAATTTTGGGCAATGGAAATTGGCCCAAACACATACATTTAATTTGGCGTATTTGCGTGTAATGGAACGTAGCTAATGCGCTATTTAATTTGACCCTATGTTCAGACGACTCGACAATATTTGATTAAGTTATATTTCTTTATTTACACATAATAGGATTAAAAAAATGAATTTTTGCTTTAACAATCATTGTGTTTGCTTTTTGCAAAACTTTTAATTTAAGTGATATTTCTCGTGTCGTCTTATATTTTTCTTGTTTTATGTACAATATTTTATGTTGAGGCCGTCCTTTGTAGATGTAAGTCGTCCAGATTCGCGAGCTAGCTCTTCATATAAAAGGGCGATGTCCAAGTAGATGGATTCCATGGCATTTAATTTTAATAGAAATATAGGATTTTGGATTGATATTACTTTTTTTTTAAAGCTCTCTTTAAGAATTGCGTGCAAAACGAATTATTTAAAGTTAAACAAACAATGTAATCTGTCATAACAATCATACTAAAATTAAATCGTACAATTTGAATGGAAATGTATGTAAATAATTTGATTCTAGATAAGAGAAACATAGTCGTAAGCTGCAGTTATACAATTTTAAGTAAAACGCTGAAACTTTATTTCTTATTCGATTCATTTTTTGTAAGCTATTTTTATGTTCCTTTATTTAGAATAACCATATTTTACAATGTTGCAAGAGTGAATCAATATATTGTGCGCGTTATTTTTTTAATTTACAAATGTATTTATAATTTATTTTTAGTACTCGAAGTACATTTTTTTTATTTATATGTACTTACATCTTCGGTATCTGTCTGTATCTAATAAAGTTCTGTAAGGATTATATGTGAAAGTGGCTTGTTTTATTCCATGATTTCTATCCTTTTATTTTTCTTAAAAACCTCATTCTGGGACAATAAGGTTTCAAAAACAGGTTTAAATTATGTCGTAAGTTGACAAAATGAATAAATAAAAACAAACAAATACATGCAAAGCGTTTATTATAAGATCATTGTTTTTATTATTTGGACACAGAAAATATAAAAAGTTAATAATATTAATTTGTAAATACATAATATACTTAGAGCTAATCAGTCTGCAGCCGCGCGCCGCCACCACGGCACCCCCGTCACCTCCTCGCACTCGCTCACTGTCGGCCTGACAACATCATTATAATGATACTAGCTATCCCCCACGACTTCGTCTGCAAGGAACTAATAAAACAGTAAGTAGTATGTGTTCTTCTGAATCTATACAATATAAATCTATATCTATTTTGTTTATTCACGCAAAATACACGCTAGTCGTGGAGTTGCGGAAAATGGAGCCCATCATGAATCGAAACCTTTAACCTGTTATCTATATAATATTTCACTAAAATCCTTAAAACAATTTTGAAGATACCTTTAAACAAATAACTTTCAAATTTATAATATTAGTAGTATTAATAAGATATGATTAGACTAACCTGTATACTCGACTATGAGGTAATGTTGATGTTATCAAAGGGCAAGCTACGGCCGGTGCTTCCTGTTAATACAACATTTTTTTTATAAAACCTTAGTCAAAATACTAAACTGTACAACTACTACAAGATGTTTTTCATTGAATTCAAATTTCAAGAAACACTTCCTCATTTTTCATTTACCAATTGGCTGTCGCCTGCAACTCCTGCGAGAGGCTAAAAAAACTTAGCAATGTTTTCTTCCAGACTGCTCTACATCTATACCTTTCACAAGATCTGTTAGCCATTTCTGAGTTACCTTCAAAGATCCAGCTATCCAATGTTACCTTCACATTTATAATATTAGTAACAAATGAGATATACAATCAGTATAATAAATAAAACGATTCTCCTATGCAATTAACAGAGTCCCCGAGTGGAGGATACCTGTATAGGTTGCATTGGTATGTGCATGTTGTGCCGGAGCTTGCGCTGCCGCATGTCGCGGCGCACGCAGCACTGCACGCCCAGCAGCACGCCGCACACGCACGACGCCAGGCAACCTACAAATATTCAATCAACCTGGATAAGCCAGAAAACTCTATAAACGAGTCTGCTCCTGACCAATGATAGTGACAAACTCAAATTAGAGAGAAACCTCTAAAATCCTAGGGCTTCATTAGACAGATGTCATGCAAAAAGTGGCCTTACACAAAAGTAAAATCTCCGTTTTTATTGCGAACACTCTAGGATTATACAAATTAAGCTTAAATTTTCTTAATTAAGAGTAGGGCACAAACTAAACACATTATTGACACACTTATTGCATTTTTTTCTGGTCTTATTTAGCGACCACATTATTTACGCTCTTACCTATTAAAATATTATAAGTACTGACCAATATAAACTAATACTCCGAGATCACCGTTGCGGTTTGTGCGTCTCAGCACAATGCCCGCAATACATAAAGAGATTCCAGTCAATATGCCCACAACAAATATAACCTGAAACAATGTACAACATTTATTTTCTACAAGACGGTACTTAGAAATAACACTAAAAACGAGTATATTCAAAATTATTTTGATAATCCAAACATAAATTACAACAAATTGAATACAAACTTGTAAAATGTAGTAGCAGACATATTCAAATCCGGGGCAGTGTCCTCCGCAGGCACCAATTATAGGAACTTCTGGACTGATGGATGGCGCGGGCGGGATCGGTGAACGACTTACAGGAAGTGTGCGTGAATCTGCTTCACATAATTGTAAAGAAAATGATGACGCACAAGGAGGGAACGTGTAAGTATCTGCGTTGTGAACTGGTACTTTCTCTCCTCGTCTATAGTTGCGCCAGGTACCCGCAGTGGCGTAAGGGGTTTGATAGACAGGTGATGGTGGACCATACTCCCTTAGAGTTCCATTGTAATAATGCGGAAGCTGTAATATGTAACATTTTTTTATTATTAAATAAAATTCCCTTGGGATGACAAGATTTTTCAATACTTACGTGGTACGCATGATCAGAAGTGGAACTATCCGCTGCGGCCACTTCGTATACAGCTGTGTCTCCGGACCACGGGTATTTTACTCTTTGTTGTGATGCTGATGAGAATTGCTGTTCACTTCGTGGCACCATAGTAGTTTGGTAAGGGTGAATAGTCCTTGGAGACAGTTGTTGTTTAAACATTTTTGTAATTACTATCTAAACTTAAAACTGTGTGAATCGGTAGGGTGATTTATAAAAAACAACATGTTTGTGTAACATCATACGTTTACACATGTGTAACATGTGACAACATCGTCCCCATTTGTTGATTACATTATTAGGTGAGACTGTTTTAACAAAAAACAGATTTTATTAATAGAAGGTATTTAAATTAATAAATTATTTTAAAATATTTATGACACACATTATTTTCACACAAACATCGATCATATTGAAATTGATTGACATCAAAGATTATAAAAAGTAGTAACAATTTCTCACAGACTCACAAATTACACCTGAAACAACCGAAATGCTTATTTATATTATTTTGAATTTTACTTATTACTATAAAGCATTACTCAGATATTAACATTACAATTTTACCATACTCCTTTTTTTAAAATAATTAATAAATTGTTAATTACGTAAAATGGACAAACTACCTTTTATTGAATTTCATTCATTCATTCATTTATTCATTCAAGTCAACTCAACTCAAAGAAAAACTTTGCTTTGCTCATCTGCTATTTAACTGCATTTTAAATGGACACTGTGTAATTGATATAAGCTTCTTAAAAGTAATATTATGGGATTTATCCTTTTGCTTAGTCAGTGTTAATTATTCGAGACAGGAAGAAGATTTATACAAATGAAATGAAGAATTACTAGTACAATTTACAGTTCATTGAAATGGATTTTTTATGGAAAATTGTTCAATACAAGGTACGATATTCCTTTAACTGCAATTGAGTATTAAAATGGAGGACTCTATGTCTAACTTAATTCAAAGGAGACTTTTTATCCAGTGAAATAAAGTGATGATTGGCAAAAGCGTTACTAGTCCCGACGGTGCGATGAGTCTGTCAGATGATGTTGATAATGCGGGTCCAAGCCTGAACAGATATTGCAGAAATTTTATCAGAGGATTGTGCATAAGAGACAACTGTAGATATTTACATGAACTACCACCGAAAGCTCGTTTAAAAGAATTATTTCGTTTCTGTCACGATTTCCAAAACAAAGGATGTTTCCGAACAAATTGCAAGTTTGTCCATAGTTCTGTTGAAGAAGAAGAACATTTTTATGCGACCGGTACATTTCCACGCGATCCTCGCAACGTAATATCGGTCTGCTTAAATTATATACATGGAACATGTCCAAATCAAGATTGTAAGTTGATTCATCCAGAGGTGGTTGGTAATGAGACGGTTCCTATATTGAATGCACCACCTCTATCGTTTAATCGTCCTCCTCCTAATATGCGAGATGATGATTCACCTCCAGAAGCTAAATTGAGAAGATTTGCTTTTGAAGAAGCCACACTTGATAAACAAGTTTTGTCACCATCAAATATATGTAATAATTGTGAAGCTTTGAATCATAAAGTCAAGTTGTTGCATGATAATATTAGTGTTTTATTAACAAAAGTAGCAGACTTGACTGAAAAGAATGTGCAGTTGACTTCCATGAATGAGTTTTTACTTGAGCAAAATTCAGTAAGAAATAACCAACCTTGTGTGATCACATCCAGACATGGACCCTCTGCACCTGTGTCTCTGGCAACTGTTAGTGTCACTCCAGTGGTGAGTTTAGCCGGAGCTCTGCCCACATTGGTGCCAGCTGCAGCCACACCCAATTTAACATTGGCACCGGCAGCATCTCGTGCCCAACTTCTAACACCCGCACCACAAATACTTACAGTGAGCACAACTCAGCAATTAATGGGCAATTCTGGAGCATTGATTGTGACCAGTGCAGGAGCACAGCAGCTTATGCAAGTCAGTGACTCTGGCACTTTGATGGGTGGAGGCCAGACTGTTGTTGCAGTGACACCAGCACAGTTAACACTGGGCCCATCTGCACAACAATTAATGGGCAATGGCCCTCAAACTGCTGTACAACAGCTCGTCCAGCAATCTGCCTTACAGTCACAACTAGGACCACAACATCAAGCATCACAGTATGCAGCACAACAATCTGTTCAACATTTGGCAGCACAACAGTCGGCTCAACATTTAGCAGTGCAACAATCGGCTCAACATTTAGCTGCACAACAGTCGGCCCAACTAGCTGCACAACAATCCGCCCAGCATTTAGCTGCTCAACAGTCAGCCCAGCACCTTGCAGCGGCTCAGCAATCTGCTCAACATCTTGCTGCAGCTCAGCAGGCGGCTCAGCAGTCCGCACAACAGTTAGCTGTGGCCCAACAGTCGGCTCAACAAATGGCAGCTCAACAATCTGCTCAACAACAATTAGTTCCCTCGGGACAACAACTAGTGCACCAAACGTCTACTCAACAAATAACTATATCTAGCACAAGTCAACCAATGGCTCTGTCAAATTCTCAGGCTCAGCCAATGACATTTCCAATCATATCTCAAAGCATTTTGCCCCATTGAGAATACAAGTTACTCATGGTATATTTTGCCTAGAAGTGTGGAATTGTATAAGGATTTGTGACTAAATAATCATTCAATATAACAGTAGCTTATCATAGACATTTTTACAATTCAGAATTCAAAATTAAAAGCAAGATGATTTTTTTTTGTGGTAATTAAAACAAAAGCTAGATATACTATTTGTTTATTTGTCATGAATTATTATGTTAAGGATCTGATGCACTCCATTATTGTAATAATATAACACCCGCTGGTTTGTTTATGGTCAATACATTAAACTTATTACAGTATTAAAATATGGATTAGTATATTACAGTATTTGTAAAAGATATTTTAAATGAACACTGGCTATGTATAAGTAGGCACTGATCTTTTAAACTTGTTTCTGTGTGTCATAAATCACTCTTTACAGTAAAAAAATAATTATTTTAAGAAAAATGTTTCAACTTATAGATTAGTATGCATTGATTAGTACTATTCAAGTTGTGATTGTTTTGCCTGTTATCACTAAATGCCATCTTAAGCGCTGCTGGTTTATCCTGTACCTTTGAATTAGGTAATTTATTTTTATTAATAAAATGATAATAATTAATATGAGTTTATATTAATACCATTGTAATATAGTTTGGTCATTAATTTTATTCATTTTTCCTTAAATAACATTGGTGCTTTTTGTAATGCAATAATTTATCAAGCAATCCAAGAACTAAATTGCCATCCTTATCAAAGGCAATGGCAGAAACTTTCTCTGGTATGTTATTTATTATTTTCATAAACCTTGTGTCGTTTTCATGAAAATACGTTAAGTTACTGCTGGCTACAAACACCCTTTCCTTATAAAATGATATCTGCGCCATTCCATCATAAGTTACATTGCCGAGAACAATGGGCAATGATAATGTCGATTTTAAAACAAACAATTTCTCGTCTCTGATGAAATAAAAGTTGTTCTTATTGTCTATTGCCATTTCGTCGAGTGCTTCGAGGGTTTTAAAGCGGATTTTGCTTTCACCCGCCAACAGATACACTTCTTCAATTCCATCAACATTTTTCGTCACATATTTGTTCCCGTCTTTATCTAAAGAGATCATATTAAATTTCGCAGTCGGTTTAGATATCAATGTGGCTTTTTGTGTTTCATAATTGTAAGAAAAAATGCCATCGCCTGTACTGAAGTATACTTTTTTATTATTTTTGTCGATTGCGATAGAGTAGCTCACACCGTCGGGTAGACCTAAGAAACAAGATTTGATTATTTGACCCTAAAATCTATAACATACCGTAATAATAGAGCTACTATATAATTGCTCTTGTAAAAGGTATATTAAAATTCCGTGAACGCAACTGCATTGCATAGACGGAATGTAATAACAATCATGCATTGTTAGCATTTTATAAACACAATATTTTTCACTGTTTATTGAATATTTTATAAAACAATGTATGCAAGTTATTCAAATGTATCCATATTAACGATGGAATTCAAGTCCCGGGAGTTTGGATGCCTAGTTCGATTGAAGTATTATCTGACCTATGTTACCCGTAAAATTTCTTGGGATAACCCCCTTCCCCGTCTGATAAAAAAGAATGGGACGGCGAGTTATCCTATTTATAAAAAAGACAATGAAACAAATACCAAGCTCATATGATAAGATTAGTAACTCCTCAATAATATTTAATAGAGCCTGTGTGAAGCTTGTTATTTTTAACATTATGTTAACTGTGAACTCATTCGCCGTCTTCATAAAAAATTAGATATACCTTACCGGGAATATTTTGGGGCGTGGTGGAGTTTAATGGTATTATCCTTGCATTAAAGTAATATCCATTAAAATTGCTGCCAGCTTCGATGTAAAATATATTTCCGTTGTCATCAAAATGGGCGTCCGTTGGATATCCATCAGTATGATAAGTCTTCGATACATTATATTTATCATTGTCTATACTTAAGTCTGATTTGCAAGTTGTTGAGGGTACATCGAAACATAAACATGTTTTTAGTGCCAGTAGTAATATGAAGAACTTCATTTTAATAATTTTTTGCAGACTTGTAAACTCTTGAAGATCTCGCTTATAAATAATTGTAGGAATACATCACAAACAAGTTAATGATGATCTATTATTTTTAATGAGCCGCTATTGTCCTGCAGTGAACCGAGAGATAAGACAAGAGTACATTTTTTATGTTCTTTACAATGTATTCATATAATTAAAACTATTTTTACAATAAATATTATATATTTATCAGTAAATAAATTGTGCAGGGGCATTAACATTAAAATTGTCTACAGCACTTTTGTACATACACAAGTGCTGTTTTCTTTAGTGGGTAAAAATGGAGTTGGCCGCTTTTGAAATTAAGTTCCTGAATTAATTAAAAGTTTGTGGTATCACATGAAATAGTGTTACCATTTTCTTCATCCATTTTGCATTGTAAATATGATGGTGTTCGTCCTTGTTTCCCAGCCTTTATTTTGTGTATCTTCCATTTATGTTCTTGCAAATTTTTTCTAAAAATAAAATTAATAAAATATGTATAAAAAAATGCAAGACCACATGGTCAGATGTCTTAAGAATCTCTTGTTCATATTAATGTCCCGCAGAAGGGCTGGAGCCAATCTTAAATTAGGAGTGTTGGTTGAAAATATTAGTATATTTGAAAATTACAAAATACGCGCTAGTCGTGGAGTTGCGGAAAATGGAGCCCATCATGGGTCAACCTTTAACCTTTTTTTTATATTTGAAAATTTCGTTAATACGTGTTTTTAAAGGTTTTTATTGATTTCTGTAAAAAATACTTATGAAAACTTACTTTGTGTTAAATTTCTTAAAACATAATTCACATTCGACTCTGTCCTGTCTTAAATGTATGTCTTTAACGTGTCTCTTCATGTCGTGCTTGTACGAGAAGCTTTTGTCGCAAAAACTGCACTGGAGAACAAGGTGAAGGTTTCAATAGAGATGTATAAAACACGGATCTGAATGTTTTAACTACTATCAAACGCCATTTTAATTCATTTAAAGTAATTCAATAATTAAACTTATAGATCTAAGTAGCCAAATGGTATCGTAATTTCATTTAAATCCAATGTCGAAATTAAATAAATGAACATTAAATTTCTATACATGCGGCTATTGCGCATTTTTTTGTTATTGTAATATTAAAATGATATACCTTATAAGGTCTGCTGGTGCTGTGAACGCGCATATGTTTAGTCAGATTACTAGCAGTTGTCGTTGATTTAGGACATTGAGTACATTTGAAAGGCTTGTCCACTAAATGTGTCCTCTTGTGTATTTTTAACAAGTCCATAGACCGTCCCTGGTATGTACAAGAATCACATTTATATGGAAACACATTTTCGTGGGTAACCCTGGGAAAAATAATTTTATGGTTTTTGTAAGTTTCAGTAATAAGACAATACAATCTTGTAGAGGTTTGTATAAGATGCAGAAATTTTTCATTGTGTTGCATAAGCCACTTAAGCCTGGTACACACCAGGTTAGTATTTTAGGCGAGTAACAAGTAATAAGTATCTGAAACAAAACATTTACTAATCTACTCTACTAAAATGTTGCTGTTCGGACACATTTAGTTACTAAATTACTTGCTACTTAACTAATATACTATCCTGGTATTTATAGACTAGTATAGTATAGAAACTATTGCCAAATTTTAACCCTCAGTAGCCTGATTTACGAAAGTATTGTGAACATGTTTAAAAGATTGTTATCAAAATTGAAACTTTAGGTTATTAAGGGATAAAGCTTTGTTTTTATATATGGCTATTTTTGTATGTTTGTATCTAAACTTTTGTGACAAACCTTAAAGTAAAAAGAACTTACTTATGCGCTTCAAGATTTCCTTTAGAATTAAATATTTTGCCACAGATATCACATAGAAAAGTCTTCTTTTTAATTTGTCCATTCTCTTTTGGATCATCAATCACTTGGTTTGTGCATTTATTTAAATGGTTATTGTATGAAGTCTGTAAAAGATATTTATACTGGAGATACATTCAAACATCTATCTTTTCAAATTTTAACATTTATAATTAGTTATTAGGTAGTATTAAGAGCGTCGTTGGCTCAGGGATTTAGCTCTTGACTTGTAAACTGGAGGTCATGAGTTCGAATCCCGCCATGTACCAATGTGTTTTTCGATTTTCATAAGTACATATTTACCCAACGCTCTTAGGTGAAGGAAAACATTGTGATGCCTGCACATATCGGCGAAGAAATTCAAAGATATGTGTATTCATGCAAAATACAGTTGTGGAGTTGCGGAAAATGGAGCCCATCATGGGTCGAACCTTACATTACCTTAGTTAGTTATTAAATAGTATTATTTAAATAGTAATAAAGTACTGACTAACCATATCATATAATTTTAGACCACATGTTGAACAGTCCCATATTCCTGAGTTGTCTTCAGACATCACTGGTGAAGTATTGCAGGAATCCTCACAAACATTATCATAACTAATATGTTCTGAAACAAGGATTATATCATTCTTTAGTAGTACAAATCTATACTAATATTATAAAGAGGTAAGATTTGTATTTTTGAATGTATTGAAATAGATTAAAAGGTACTCGGCCAATTTCAAAAATTCCTTCACTGTTCAGTTTATCCCTGAGTAATATCTTAATATATATAAATCTCGTGTCACAATGTTTGTCCTCAATGGACTACTAAACCACTTAACCGATTACAATAAAATTTGCACACCATGTGCAGTTCGATCCAACTTGAGAGATAGAAAAGTTGAAATCTCAAATTATAGTCGCAACTAGCGTCCCGCCCCGGCTTCGCACGGGTGCAAAACTGATACTAAATACACTACAGAAAAACTGTGAACATTGTATATAACAGCCATACTAACAATAATTGAACCCGTGCGAAGCCGGGGCGGGTCACTAGTAGACTATATTTTTTTTTTAATTAGCCATCTACTTACCACTTTTAATTGAGATTTCTAAAAGTAATTTATTATTCTTCCGGCACATGTAACGGAAGTTAATACATCCATTTAGCAGATCCATACATTCCTGACACATGTGCTTTGGTAAATTATCATCTTGGTTTATCTAAAAATAAACAATCAATTTTTAGTTACTAAAGATGTACATTTTTATACTTGTTAGAGAATATTAGAACATTAAATAGATACAAATTGAGCCCTATATAGGAGTAATATTTAGGGATAGGGTTGATTCTAGCTTGTACGAAATTTATGTAATTATTTAAATACTTACCGTTATACCAGAAAAGTTTTTAATTTCTTCAGAAATATTTAGATCACCTTCATTATTAAATATAGGAATAAATCCTTTCTTTTTATTGCATATTCTACATCTTTTCAATTTAATTTCTGACTTCGCACTGTAAGTAAATTTAACATTAGTATTTAAACCGTAAGTATTTATACTTTATCTCTTAGTTTCCCAACAAAATAGTTTGTGAAACAAAAAAGCAATATTATTTAAATAATTTAGAAACGTACACTTTCTTCTTATTCAATTTTTTCTTTTTACTTTTGTGCATAGAACTTGCGAATAGCAATGACTTTAAAATTAGTAAAGAGGTCATTTTATTAAAAGCGAAAATTAAATTTTATTGTAATACAAAAACAATTGTGTTTGAAATGCTTTAAAAGATACAGAATTGATTTCTGTGTTGAAATGTTTTTATTCGAGTTCAAACTTCAAAATATGACATTGACGTTGACTTTTTTTTTGAGATTTTATGATTGACGTTGACAAATTAATTTCATAGGCTATAACAGACTATAAAATAATTTGCAAAACAGTAAACATAATTTATGTTTTACTCCAAGAACACACCAAAGCTAGGATTTCTGTAAATAAGTAAAATCTTGATCAAAAAATAATTCGGTAATACCGAAGTTGACGATAAGACAATAGTAATTTTAATTTCAGTGTTGAAGTTAGCGAGAAATTCCTAACCTCTTATCTATGTCGATGGATTGTCAACTGTTGTGGCCATCCATAAAATCTCAAAAAAAAAGTCAACAGTTGTCAAATATGACATAAGAAAGACGAGTTGATATTTTATTTATTTACCATTATTTACTTAATTAATTAATTAATAAACATTTCAATACTGAGAATGAAATTATAATATTATCGAACCGTTTAATTTAATGTTAACAATGAATTTTAATTCGAAAAAATAAAATTCTAAACCCACCTTTACCGGGTTCCCTTGATAATTATAATAGGTGCTATCATAATTTGTGTATAAATTAAAACAAAACAACAATAATGTCTGTTTATTTAACTAAATCAATGTTATCTAAGTTAAATAAGGTGAAATATTCAATTTGTGACTATAACGAAGATGAGGTTTTCGGCAGCGGAGATCCTTGGCAAAAGCTTTCTGTCGATGGGTATGTAGTTTACTTTTATAGCCGTTGACAAAATGCATTGCTTGGATCGGAAACTAATATATTTTTAAACAGAAGGACAATCTTGGATCTCAGTAATTGTTGTTACTGTTCGATTTTTTTTTAAACTATGTTTCAGAAAAGCTACAGTGCAACTAGCTAAGGACACCATATGTAGGGTGTGTGCTAAGAGAGGATCTATTCCATTAAGTAATAAACTGAATGGATATGATATTATGGGAGCTCTTTGCAGTATGACCAATATTTCAGTGGGTATTATCAACTTATTTTACTGCAATTTATTTCTCAGTCTACGGCTTCATTAGACCAAACTATCTATAAAAACGGAGATTTTGCTTGTAAGGTCGTTTTTGCATGACATCGGTTTAATGAAGCCAAAGAGTTATTGTTAGTAATTATTAAGGCAGATTTTGCATAACTACTGGAACAATAATAAACAAAATATGTTTCGTTGTACATAGTAGAGTATGACCTCTACCATGCCATTTATTTTTGTAATTACATATGGATATAAGAAAGACCATTTAATATTTTTTTCTTACTCTACAGATCACTCCAGATGATTCTTTACCAAAATATATATGTAATGAATGCTTTGAAACATTAAAAGTTGCTCTGACATTCAAGAACACATGTGAGACAACGGATAAAAGATTTAGAAAGATTCTGAATCCATTGGGTAAATGTATACTTTATTAATTATTTTACTAATGTAAGGTAAGGTTTGACCCATGATGAGCTCCATTTTCCTGCACTCCACGACCAGCGCGTTTTTTGCGTGAATACACATATCTTTGACTTTCTTTTCAAAAAACATAGCCTATCTTACTCGGGGATAATGTAACGGTGGAAGAATTTTTGAAATCGGCCCAGTATTTCTTGAGTTATTTCAATACATACAAAAAATAAAAAGTTTCTCTCTTTATAATATCAAATATTATATTTACAGGAGATCCACTATTACATTCATATCCATATTCAAAACATGACTTTCAATTAATATTACATCAAATGAAATTGAAGAGGGTTAAGGCAGAACAGAAGAGAGAGAGGGAGAGGAAGAGAAAAGAAAGAGTGCAGCAGAAGAAAAGTCATTCTAAAGTAAAAGAGATTAAATGTTCTCCTTGTGATATGGTGTTTGAAACTAAAGTGAGTAAGATATAAAGCTTACATACAATACTTTAAAAATGTCTTTTTTAAGATTAACTTATTTAAATAATAAGATACGGTTTACAAAGGAGTTATAATTTTTTTTAACCAACTTTGGCAATCTGTGAAATATCAAACAAATGATTGCACATGAAAGTTGCACAAAAACAAACTTATTTAAGTGCAAAAACAATACTCTCGGTTATTTTTTATTTATTTAGCCTGTTATTCCAATTGGACCCCTTTTATGGTATAGGCCTCCTCCGATCTCTTCCACTTGTCCTTATCTTTTCTCTGTTCATAGGATCCCAGCTATCATATACGTAAAGGGTGTAATGCACACGGGCGCCAAAGACTAGGCATTAAAAACAATAAAAAAAGTTCAGTTCTTTGCTTTATTTCCAGCACCTACCTAGCATAAAAAAATAATTCAAAATGCTTCCGGGGCGCCAAAACATTTTTTGCACACAGTCGCCAGTAGCCCCCTGTAGGACCCCTGCCTGTTCAATACAGTCTCTTACCACTATTTATTTTTTTTTATTTTATTTAATCATCAAATTTTTACAAAATGCATACAAAATAAGTTTACTTAGCACCATTAAACATATTATGTTTATGTTGGCGCTGCACAGTTCGATATACGAGTAATATACTAAACATAACTTTAAGTGTAGCATTATATTTTATAAGTAACATAAGTAAGTAATACTACATGTAGTCCTAATCCTAAATCTCTGTGCTTTGCGCGAACTCGGTCTAATGAAGCCGTACTATGTATGAAGGAGCATTTGTCGGCGCACCGTCGCGAGGCGCAGTGCATGCGGCGCGCGTGCGACGTGTGCGGCCAGCTCGTGCTCAGCATCGGCCAGCACATGCGCCACATACACAAGCGTGCGGTGCCGCACAAGTGTCCCACGTGCGGGAAAGAGTTCCCCATCATAGCACGACTTAAGAGTCATATGTAAGTTTATTTTAGATACTAATATAGAAAAAGTTTATATTTTTATCTTTCAATTTTCTCATAAAATACAGAGCTGATTTTGATAATACTTTCTCTGATAGAAATCTAAAATATCACTGAGTATCATAGGCCATATTATTTCTTTGCGTGTAACGAAGTCATGTGCAACAGCTAGTTTTAGATAAATGATATAGCTTGTTGTTTATTTGGGTGGAATATAGTAATTGATATTAGATCAACTTCCTATTGTTAGATTGATCTCAAATTTGGTATACATATTTAGTCCTGATGACAATACAATATTTGAAAAAAAAAACACCGTTTACTTATAATGTGTTTTTTTAAATGTTTTATTACAGTATCTGTTTTAAATTGATGGGTGTAAAATTTAACATAACATATTATGCTTTGCATATTATGTTAGAATTTGTTCCCAAATAAAAGTGATTGTAGGCTAGTGCATACAAACACGTTCAACTTCTTCTGCGACTTGTGCCCGTACAAGTGCAAGCACAAGTACTACCTGGTGATGCACATGCGCACGCACACGGGCGAGAAGCCCTACAAGTGCGCGCACTGCCCCGCCACCTTCGTCAACCCCTCCAACCTGAACAAGCACAAGCTCACGCACCAGGAGAAACAGTTCAAGGTGAGGAAAAAGAATATTATGTTACCGTACGGCTTCATTAGAGCGAGTTCGCGATAAGCTTAGGCATTATCAGGGCCCCCGCTACCATATTTAAGGGGCGCCAAAGTCAAGGGCAAAAATAAAAAGAAAAGAATAATTTGCTATATTTCATAAAAAAAAAGAAAATTAAAGATGCTTCAGGGGCGCCAAAATCCTTTTTTGCACACAGGCGCCAGTAGCCCTTACGGGGACCCTGGGCATTTTAAATGATTTATTTTCGTATAAGGTTGGGAGTTGAGGTACTGACGAACATAGAATACTTTATTGATCACTGGGG
>QDHC01005561.1:347762-373202 GCA_013186455.1 Papilio dardanus tibullus | reverse complement strand
CTCTGACGTCATCATACAACAACCAACTGATGGTATGTAGCTATACTCTATGACTCAAACTGATACCCCCTTAGTCGAAAAGATTGTATCAAGTACTGTGATAAACGAAGACCAATACGCCGTCGATTATACATATTATGGAGGACACTCGGAACTAAATAAGATAGACCAGGTGTCTCATTGGACCAGTATATCATAAGAAGTACCAGGAACAAGGATGTTCTGTATTATGGAATACATTTTATAAATGTTACCAGTTCTAGTACCAAACGTAGAAAGTACAACAGTAATAACGTTGATTTTCGTTTCGGAGTAAAGTGGTTAAAGTTCAACCGGTCTTCTTTTAGAGTTACTTACGGTTTTTATATTCAGGAAATAAAATTTAAAGGAACTGTTTGTTTAAATTAAAATAAAAAAAAAACGTTTATTTATGCATTAAGAAATACATATACAAATCTTTTATACGAGGTTCAAAACCCAGCCTTTTTCTTTTATTATAAAAACTATTGTAATAGTTAAGTTGTATCCTAGAAGTTAGTTAACATTTTAGATGTTTTGTTCACTTTATTACACTGTGTATTTAGTTTATTAAAAACTAGCTGTTGTGCGTGACTTCGTCCGCGTGGAATTAAATAATATAGCCTAAGTTACTAGGGGATGATATAGCTTTCTAATGATGAAAGAATTTTCGAAATCGGTCCAGTAGTTCTTGAGTTATTTCAATACAAACAAAAATACAAAGTTTCTCTTTCTTTATAATATAGTATAGATATAGATATAGAAGTTATAATATGATGCTCTGAGCAAGGAATGTTATTGTGTGTTATTAATTGCAGGTCAACCGCAGCCAGTACAGATAACTTTGTAAGTATTAAACTTAAATTAATTTAATTTTACTATTAATTAATTCACAGCTTTATTAGCATATTAGTACCATTATAATTGCTTGGTTGTTAATACAAACAAGCGCTATTTTTTTTCTAATCATACAGCTTCATTAGACCGTTGTCTATCTCCGTTTTTATCGCGAACTCGGTCTACTGAAGCAACAAGATAAAAATATAATCTTTATTTCGCAGGCCAGAATTAGTGTTGAAAAAGGACGATGTGAAAATGTACGAAACGGAACAGACGATTGCATATTTTTAAAAATGTTTATATTTATAAACTGCCAGTGTTGCCGCTTTACATTGTACTCACAATTATGTTAACTACAATATATTAATTTACTCGCATAACTAAGTAGTAAAAACAATGAATTTAGAAATAATATAATATAGGAATAACTGTAAAATATTAAAAACAAATTATAATGATTTGTAATGAAAGAACATCTAGTATAAGTTTATTTTAATCATCTGTGTTTATACAACCAGAAATTAAAAGGTTTTTTGACATTTCGTTTTTTATTATCTTTTTCACAATATGTTGTCTGTTTGAGAGGGATATTCGTGGGCAAGAATAATAACATTAATATAAAAGCACAACAAAACAGATATATATTTCTCTCTTTCTTTTAAAGAAGCTTCCAGAAACTAAGCGTGGTTAATTTACACACATTTCATTCCATATTTTTACATAGTATAATGTAACTCATCTTAATACTTTTGCAATTCTAACCGTATGGCTTCATTAGACCGAGTTCGCAAAAAATACGGAGATTTTGCTTCGGCGTAAGGCCGTTTTTCTGCGTGACATCGGTCTAATGAAGCCGTAGTGTATTTTATAGCAGTCTATTTTGAGGTTATGTTTTTCGGTTAGTGATTTATAAAGGACACATAAATTGAATACAGCCGAAGCGCAAGGCCGTTAGCGGTGGTGTGCAGTAAATTCAACGACTTTTAGTACGGTCATAAACATTATTTTAATGGTTACTCGGATTTTTCCTACAACAGATTTATTAGACGATAGCTTGTTTTATTACAAGTAATAATAATTTAAAGAAGCGTACTCTCTTTATACCATTTTGTAGCGAAACTACATATTTACATACCCACGTTTAATTCTAATATTCATTATGTATTAACATAAGATGGTAAATAAGATAGCATTTACACAATTACCTAATAAAACATTTTATGTGTTTAAAACACTATCTGGTATCTTAATTTATTTGACTTTATTTCCAAAACCCCGAGAGATTTTTTTTATTTAAGTTCTGTGATTTTTATCATGTCATCTAATTTTTTGTGGACGTGAGTTGGCATACACAGGACGTGACGGAATTTATGGACTAAGGGGTGACATGTCGGCGAAATCCTAATAAATATTTACTCATAGGTAACTTCAACGGGACATCCGAACTTAAGTCTTATAAAAATAAAAAAGTAACACAATATATTATTGTAGTAGATTGCTTGAAGTCATCTTACGAAGGCTTACACTTACATTAAATGTAGGTATGAGATTACTATTGAGCGTGGCTCAGGGTTTTAGCTTTTGACTTGTAATCTGCCGGTCCCGAGTTCGAATCCCGCCATATAAGGTGTTTTTCGAATTTCATATGTACATATTTACCCGACGCTCATACGGTGAAGGAAAACACCGTGATGCAACCTGTACATACTGGCGAAGAAATTTGAAGATACGTGTGAAGTCGACCAACACGCACTGAGCCAGCATTGTTGTCTTTGGCCTAGTCACCCCTTAAGGGGTAGGTTCCGCACCCCTCGGTGGGGATGTATAGAGACCTGATTACTTCCGTCTTATTGGTTGTTTGAAATTCATAGTAAACCGGTGTTAAACTAAATTGAAGCCAGTTATGTCATTCAGTATTATTTAGGTCAGTGAATAACTCGTACAGTCATTAAAGATGCCTCGGATGTGCGACGTTCTATGCTCAATGACCTTTAAGAAGTAACTAATGTTTATCTGGCTGTATATTTTAATTCTTATGCGTCATATAAAATATTGACGACTAAATAAAAAATACGAAATAGAAACATTGATAGGTGAGATTACCTTCCTTAGTGCAATCTATGGAATAAAAAGTGTACATAAAATAAAATAACAATAAAATTATACTAATGACGACTATCTACCGTCCGTTATTTATGGAAGGAGGTGGCTCAATCTTCGAGAAATAGTACCAAACGAGGTAAACAATGCCACTTAAAATATTGTCATTTTTGTTGCTAAATCTTTATCTTCGTAACGTCGGCTAACTTAACTTAACTTTTCAAATCTAACCGTCTTTGTCAGTGTAATTTTTATTTCGTCTCATTTTAAACAACCTTTATTTAAAACATCTGGATGATTCGCCCATTCAGGTTGATATAATCCGTCTTCGTCGCTTGTGGAATGTCTGCTGGACGTGACAGTCGACGCACGATTTATAAAGCTCAAGGATTTCTTTTAGATAGCTATGCTTAAAGCACACCTATTTTCTCAACGTTTATTCCTTTAAAAATCTGCAATTTCCATACAAATAAAATACTAAAAGGAAAACTCAAGTTTAATATGGCTGTTTATCTTCGATTTATAAATGTAGGTTATAATAAAGATTAAGATAAACTTAACAAAACTGTTTCACATTATAGGTATAATTTACAGTCGTCTTTGGTGCGATTTGGTACGCCTCGCTGAGCAGTTCACTTTGATGAATGGACCGTTTTACATGTTGAATGCACGTCATTAGAGTAACGTAGGCGGTGCGCGCTACACGTTAATCATCTAGCTTTTTGAACTCAAAGTTCTTTTTTTTTTTACAAAATCATGGAATAGAAAATAATCTGTGAAGCGTGCTGGGGTCTAAGCTAGGCTTTGCTTTGGAAATGAAAATATAGAAGGTTGCAAAATCATGTTAAATGGAAATTCCCGCGAGCTTTTAACGCTTATTCGGGCGTAAATATTTTTATCAGCGTCACACCTTATATGGTTTTATTATAATATTATGGTAATAGTCGTTTAGATTTGAGAATGTCGTAGGCACCTGACATAGTAGATATAGGATCTTGTCTCATCATTTTAAATTAGTGTACCCATTCCTACTCAAGAACTTAAGCAAAGACCTTTTAATCAATACCAAGATATTCCAAACAATCTAATTCAATTGATTAGTACAAGGTTGCAGCTAACTAAAGCTACTAAATCAAAGACTTCAAGTGAACACCGAGCGGAACAATTTGAATAAACAAGCAACGGATAAGCCACAACCACTCTGATTTCAAACTGAAATCCGTCTGGATAGTTTGCGTATATTTCGCTAATCTATTACCACTTTGAAGCCACGGCTTCTCTGCACCAAATCAATCAACTTTGACTATAGCAGTATTACTTTCTCGTATTGAGGGAATAGAGATGCAAAGTACTTACTATTTACATTAGAAAACTATTCTTGTTTGCGTTCGTTAGAATACAGGGGAATTCTTTTTTGTAGATTTTTTTTTAATTTATAAAATGCAAAAATCGGAATAATAGTAAAATAAATCCATCAAAAGTAATAAATATTGTACATTAAACTGTTGAGAAGTTAAACATTGATACGTAACTTGAAGTCTGCTTTGTGAAATGTTTTCTTTTATAAATATTACTTGAAACAATAATTTCGAAAAAACAGGTCGATTTTATCAGAGCTTAATTGTTAAAATAACATTAAATAAAACAACAAAGGTAAAAGTCGACGTCCTAATGTTTATAGAGCGTATAAAACATAATGCGGCCTAAAAAAATATATGAAGTTGTCACAAACTGTGGCTCTTGTTGCTTCATTCAACAGAATAATACGAGAACGGTATTTTTAACATACAATAAAATAAATATTGTGGTTCGCCACATAATAAGCTGTGCGATTGAAGTTTCTCTTTCGTTTTCCTTTTACATACTAATTTACGTACTCATAGTCGCTAAAAGTATGAAAAAATCTACACTAAGGAAGATCACTTAATAACTCATAAGCCTTGTACGCACTAGGATAGTATTTTAGTCGAGTAGCAAGTAGCAAGTATCCGAACAACGGATTTACTAATCTATTCTAGTAAAATGTTGCTTTTCGGACAAATTTAGTTAGTGAATTACTACCCTAGTGCGGAAGTTTAGGCTTAAACGAGTCCGAACCGTAGTAAATCCTTTATTCGGATAAATGCTACTTGCTACTCGACTAACATACTATCCTGGTGCGAACAAGGCTTTAGTGCGGATTCTGGATGTGTTAAGGCATCCAAATGCGAGTTTATAACTAAGTTATTCATTTATACATCAGTATGAATATTTATAAAACAGAACATTTTTTTTACATAAATTCCTAAACATTTATTCTACATCGTACATAAGTAAGTAGGTATATCGTATTTCGTTATACAGGAAATGAGATTTCGTATTGGAATTCGGATTAATCTTAACAGATGGTTATTGGATTTGAGTTCAGAGAATCTTTGCGGTTCTTTTTCGAATTGGGCGTCTTGGGGGAAATCTTAACACTGAATAATTGCCAAAAAGAACTTACTTAAATATAAAATATATTTCTATTTTCTAACACCTAAATCTAAACGTAAAAAAGGATGTCTTCTTTGATTACTTTTATATTCGTATCTTTTATCTTTTGGGAATAGAATGTAATCTTCATTGTCAAGTTGTCTATTTATAACAAAGATAAAGTGACGAGACATTGGAGTGCGAACATTTTTGATTATACTTGAGTAATAAGTACTGAGTCTCGCGGGATTTTCGTATGTGAAATGTAATTTATTTCTTGGTAACGTTAAAGGTATTTTTTACGATAACAAAAAAATATTTCATTTTTATTATGAAAATTAGTGGATTGTATCCGAATACGCGGAGTAAAAAATGTTTAAAGAACTTTATGTGATACATTATTAATGGCACTTATTATTAGTTATCAAGATTATTAATCTATACTAATATTATAAAGAGAGAAACTTTGATTTTTTGTATTTTTGTTTGTATTGAAATAACTCAAGAACTACTGGACCGATTTCAAAAATTCTTTCACCATTAAAAAACTATAATATCCCCGAGTAACATAGACTATATAATTTAATTCCACGCGGACGAAGAAACGCACAACAGCTAGTAAATTATAAAAATAAACCGAAATAACAGTTGTGTACTTCATTTCATAAAGTCACTTTTATCAGAGTAACAGTTTCACATAATATTCTTGGAGTTGTATAATATTTTTGTACATGACAAAGCATTTTTACAACATACAAGCCGTTTGCGACATCTGTATCTGAGTACAACATATAAAAATCTTTGAATAGCGAAAATTCTTGTAGCAAAGAAAAAACAATTATCATTTTCAGTATAGGACGCCGAAATGTCTATGATTTTAGGTTCATCATGTGTTTTGGAAATGGCCCAATTCCGTCTGCACTTATCGTTAATCTGTTACAAGTAGGTATTTATTACATTGTTGGCTCTTGTTTCTATATTTCTGCGAGATTGTGTTGGGTGTATTACTGATAAAAAGGATTTCTAATAAATAAACATTTAAATTAAAAACCATACCAACCAATGACTACTAAGATACAAAACAAAAATAAAACATTTTACGTACAAAATACCCAAGTTATTACGCAAAAAGAAGTTTCGTTAAAGTACTTCGGTTTCGTTATCCGGCTGGAAAAGTGTTCAATTGTCTAAAAGAAGTAATGGTTGGCAAACATGGCAATACTAAGTCACGAATAACATTCAATGAGACGAAAGAAGTACAACTCTTCAAAAATAAGTAGTGCCGACATTCTAAATAAGATATCGCATCATAAATAATATTAATCATTTATTCTGAGCTCATTATGGATTTAAAAATCATCTTCAATTAATTTATGATCCATGACGTATAACCTCTAATACAAATATTCAGGTTACTATGGAACACAGTTCAATGGAACATTAGAAGAAGCAAGGTGATACTACATATTTCCATTTAATGAATAGAATAGCAAACATATAACTACTATCAGTATAGTATATCTGTGCTTAAGTTGGAATCGATATCCGAGCTCTACAAATTATTCACCAAACTACGACACAACATTTATTTAATCTAGTTATTAAATCTAGCCTACAGTTATATCAGTGTAAATTAATTAAAGTTAAACGTACTGGCAGTCAATGACTTTGATGTTAAACTCACTATTATAATTAAAAGCATACGCGTTGGGAACCGCTGACGCTCAATCAATGTCAATTAGTGATGCTAATGAATGCCATCCGACATTTTAGCCGAAATTTTAAATATGTAAAATGGCGTAGTATTAACGTTAAAAATTAAAGTAATGTTTATGTTCTCTACCAATTTTGTTTGTAAAAAAATTAGGTTTCTAGATAACCATATTTACCTATCTAATTATTTGTAACTTTAGTTCTGCTTTCGTTATCGTAATTAGTACACACAAAGGAAACATCAGAAAATAATCTTTGATAATCATTGTAGGGCAAACAAATTCATATTTTTTCTTAGTAGACAAAACTACTTTGGATGATTTCCAAAACAATACATACTCGTATTTGTATGGAGAAATTGTTTATAGACTTTTCGGCGTCGAATATAATGTTATGACTTCGTATTACGAAGTTATCCTTTTTAATTAATTTATTAATAACATCTACATCTACAGGATAACAATAATATTTGTAAAATGACGGGATATCACCAAAGTTTCTGAGTTATTCTTAAAATTAAGTCAAATACCTACTCAAAAACAGATATAAAAAAAATATTTTTAACGGTTTCTCACTACTTACAAAAATATTTTGTTTATTTATGATTTAAAACTCAAAAAGTTTACAACATAAATTATGATAACAACCAACAGCTGCCCTCAAAGTAATAATAAACTTGATTGTTCTCAATATAATAAATTAGCTTCCCCAAATTGAGGAAGGGTAGAAAATGGGAATATTATGTAAATGCGTCCAAGTATCTTGATTTATATTGGAAACTTTTGGGTGCTTTTTTCGTATAATATTGAAGGATGAGTCTAAATGAAATTACTTTTCACTTTCAGCGATATAGAAGTGTTTAATTCTACAGGGGCGATGGAGATTTACATATGTTTTATTCGAATACATATTTAATTTTGCGTTGGCATTTCAATCCCAAAAATATAACCTAAATTCTGATTGCGATACTGTCGTTTTACCACAAAAAAAAATGATTAAAAAAGAACAATGACTTGGTAAATAAAACACCAACAACAGTAGAAAACGTAAAATCAAATCGAAATAATTAAAAAAATAAAATATAAATAAACTTCTATTAAAAAGCAATAAACTTTACTCTTATTGTTTTGCCCGTTATAATTGTTTCAGTAGAACTTTCATAAAGTTAAATTGGGAACGATCTACGTTGAAGTTTTCATTTCCCGTGCTAGTCCATTACGAACTGCTTAATATAAATTGTAGTAATATTAAATAACAAATACAAATACAAAATAAGTTTGCATTCTTATAAAGGTAACAAATACAGTTTTGTTTTGCTGACGATAAATAAGCTATAGAATTGACATTATACACCTACCTCCTACTGTCCCGTGAAATACTCTATCTACGAAAGGAAATAAGATAGAGTCAAAAGGTTCAAACAAAACTTGCACCTAGAATTGACTACAGAAATCTTTATTTCATAATTATTATTTACTTTTAATAAATAAAAGTGTGTGAAGTACATAGTGAATGATAAATTGTCGTCCTTTAGTAACAAGACGGACCTTGTTAGCGGTAATGGGTTCTCGGATTTCCTCGGCCACGGTCATATTACTGCGGTACGGTAGGCTTTTGTTTTCTTTGTCGACCTTTCTCTTGTCGAACCGGACCATTAATCCTATTATTATCGAGAAAACCTATGGTATATTCTGTCACCATTATTATTATTTCGAATAAAATACTAGTAACCAAGTCATATGTTTTTAATATTTTGTACACTCGAGTAACGTAAGTTACCTTGCAATGTTTATGTAAGAAAGTAATTTACTTCCTACAGGTGCGGCCTTACAAGGTGAACTTGCAAAGTCATAAAATCTGCTACGTGAATAAGTTTACAGCGGAGAAAATGTAAAAGATTTTCTAAGATCTTGTTATAACAAATAGTCTATTCAAGTTGTGAATTTACTCATGTATTACGACATAGTCAGTTAACATGTGCAGTATTTTATGTACTACTTTTAATTAAAAAAAAACAACTGAATAACGGTATAAAACAGTGATTTAATTAAGTTCTTGTTGGTTTTGTCAACGAAGAAATGTACAATTTAGTATTCGGATCGTGCATTGTCTCGATACCAATCTGATTTCAAAGTCAAGTATTCGCTTGAATCAATTCGTTAATTGTGGTTCGTATTTGATTTACTACGGTCTCGATGGTAAATACGACATTGTTAAGAAATACACGGATCTAGGAAAATATATCAAAGGAAAACGAAAGGAAAGGGTGACGGAAATGTGTCGAGAATGAGTCCATGCGGTTTAAGAGTCTATGTACATTTTTGTCTTATTCACTGACATTTTGAACCGATTGCTACTTTGATTATACAAATAAAGTCTCAATAAAAACATGATTTAAAAAATCAAAATTGTACAAAGCTTTAAATATCTCATATTACGTTGTAGCAGTGTAGTCAGTGGTGAATTTCCCCAGACACTGTCTGCTGCGCATCCAATAGTCATGGTATAAAGTTTACAATGTGCAATTAACTCGAATTTATAATTTGAAAAAATGCGCATTGCACAATTTATGTATATCATATTTAAAGGGCGTATAAATCGACAGAATAAATTTAAAAAATGCCTTAAGTTACTAAATCCAGTGTATACTTAGCTTAAGTATTTAAAGCTGGCAACACGCGTTCAGTTTTAACATTACAGTTAAAATTGACGTACACACGTCAATTTGAAATGCACAGTCGAACTTTACAGTTCTTGGTTTTGGCTACACGCGTCAGTTTTATCTGCACAGTTAAAATTGAGCGTCTGTAGCTGGCTTTAGAGTAACTCAGTTTACATTACTGACTACGAAATCAGATAAACTGATTGCATACTAAATCAGTACGTCGTCTCAATCTAAATAGAATCTCCTTTATGCAGTGATCAGGAATGATACACGACTGAATTGAGCAAATGCAATAAAATTTAAAAGACCTCGTTCGTCGCTAGATTTTCATATTTACCATCTGTATGTTGACATTTCGCTTTGAAAAATATTTCACATAGTTGCTGCTTATTTTGCGTTTTCCTGCAGAAACATTTATTTAAGTACACTATATTAAAATTTAAATTTACTTGCTGTATTAAAATTGACGTATAAAGAAATCTGCATGGTTCAATATGTAAAATATATTATTAAGTGTTTTAGCGATAAATGATGTATATTACACAATTGCAAATACTAATTACAACTCTTTGATGATATTCATATGAGAAATCTTGATTTAACAGTTATATTTAAACGATAAAAGTACTATATTTATGTTTATTGTTTTACTTATTAAAGTATCTCATACAAGATAATGCAACGGCCATTTAGCGGTGTAGCAAACGTTATTAAAACTCATTACAGCGCATTTCCTCGCTTCTGTATCATTAAGCTTACTTTGCTGATGGAAAATGCTTTTACTTAATACATATTGCATAGTTAATATGATTAAAATAGCTATATTCATGCCGCAATACAGTTAACTCATAAAACTCGTATAAAGTTCAAAATATACAAATATACACTTTAAAATGTATATTAAAACAGCCACTGGGAAAACGTAATAAAAGGAAACAAAAAAGGACGTTAAAAAATTCTCTACTTTTAGATTATAATTGAAGTGGAGCTTTTGTGTACGATGTAGCTCTACGCCATAAGCTACAGTATACGCGGTGCTACGGAAGTGTCTACGACCGGCGTTCAACTTCAAGAAAGCTTTTGACGATTCGCAAAGCTGGCAAACGATGAGCGACGTACTCAATGCGCTTTCAACATTCTACATGACTGTAAAATGTCAACATTATGCACAGATTGAAACTGCCTGAATAGGTGTTAAGTAGTGTTATTATTATTGTACTTTTACTGAATTAAAAAAAAACAATTACAATTATCATTTTTTGACATGAACTTTGTCGTCACGTCGTCGGGACTTTTAATGGACGGTGGCTAATGTATTAATATTAGAGATTACTTTTTTCCACGACTTCACGGGCTATTGCCTATTAATTTAGCATTTAATTTTGTTTAATAAATACAAAGGAAAGACAAAAGGGAGTAAATTATCTCAAGGATAAATATATTTTAGCTTTCTCGCAAATGACATCACGCTCTTCAAGAAACGCTTTGGGAAATTTATTTTTTCCCTTGTTAAGGAAACCCAAACCATTACTTACAGAAATCGGAATAAAAATGCGATTATTTTTCTTCTTTAGCAAATATAGGGAATGAACTAGTTTTGAAGTTATGATAAATATTTTGTGTAAGAATGCATTAGAATTTAATTTTAAAGTAGCCTAATTATACTGATCAGGAATCTGATCGTTTTCTCCGTTTACAACAATGCCCAGGGGAAACATACATTGTTGTATGTAAACTCGGCAAAAACAGATTAAATTTCACTTAACGTAGTTGTTTTGGAATTCGACATGTTCCAGAGCAACTAATCGTGTCGGCACGAGTGCGAAACAAGAGCCCTCCGGATTAACAAAGCGAAGCAAACTTTTCTTGTAATTTAACACTTCGAAGAGAAATATATTGGATTTTATAGCTCGTATATTTAATGATTTAGAAAGGTAAATACAAAATGTAATTTTAGACGGGATAATGATCAACGTTGCTTTGTGAATTGTTACCATCGTCATTTTAGAACCACACGCTTGTATTTTTTATGCAACGCATTTTTCTGCCAATAATTTCTGTAAAAGATGTGTTGTCGCCATTTGCACTTAGTGTGAGTATAGAGAAAAAAAAATAGTTTTATTTTTCAAGAAAGTTGCTTATGCTCAAGAGTAGAGCCTAACTAAGTGAAGTGTTGTTCAACATAGAAACTCTGACGCCATTTTTGTACTTACGCGTTGAGAGAAAGTAAATTCTGAATTTTAGTACTTACTCTGCGTATCCCGGATGTTAACAATTAAAGTAATTTTCTATTCAATATTTCAACACTTGTACGAATACAAAGGAGTTGTACTAATACAAAAAATAAGGAAAACATTTCTAGATAGTGAAGTAAAAATATTAAACCTTTTATGAATATAAAACTTGTCAAAAACGTTTAGAATTCTATATCAAAGGGTATGCAAAAAGCGTATGAATAAATAACGTCACAGATATGAAAAATCGTAATGGAACATTAAAAAAACATAAAGTTTTACGAGCGTGACGTGACGCATTTCCGCAATGCCTCACGGAAGACACGTTTATGACAGAATATTTCACTAGATTATGTATATTAAAAGTTACATGTGTCTTACTTATGTATTACAGCTTTCTCTATTATTTCAACAAAATATTTTTTGTTAATATGAAGGAAACATCGCTAAACTGAAGTAACAATGAGTAGTTATTTATATTAAAAGAGTAGACGGGTTTCTTAAAATCAGCGCACAGCCAAAACTACTGGGTCTAGAGACTTGAAATTTTGTATAGAGGTTACTGTTACTACGTAGGTGAGCACTAAAAAAGGATTTTGTGGTATTCGACCCCTAAGGGTCCGAAATGGGGGTCCGAACTTTGTTTGGAGAAAAGTGATTCCTTTGTCAGAATTGTATGAAAATTTGAATGAGTGCTCTTCAGCATGAATAAATAAGTTTGTAAATTTATTAAAACTTTCGTGAGACATTATACACTAATTAATTAAAAACACAGAAACTAGTCGGTACCTACACCGAAATAAACGTGAGATAAGCTGTGTTTTTAATTAATTAGTAAATAAGTTTGTCATTCAAGAATTTTACAATTTTTTACTTTGGGGTGCAAAAAGGGGGTCAAAGTACGAATCTAAATAAAATCTCGCAGCGTAGTTAAGAGTCGTAGAGAGTTAAAATTTTGGTCAAGGGTTCCTGTTACCACGTAGACAAGCTCCTAGAAAAGATTTAACGAAATTCAACCCCTAAGGGTCCGAAATGTCGGTCCAAAGTTTGTATGGAGCAACTTAATTTCTTCTTCAGAATTGTATGAAAATTGTAATAAATGCTTTTCAGCATGAATAATTAACTATGCCATTTAAGAATTTTACAATTTTCAAAAAAACTTTGCTTCGAACTTCTAAATTCCACGCGGACGAAGTCGCGGGCGACCTAGTACAGTATATCCACGTGCTCATGTGAACAAAACAAAGGCCTATGTTCTGCGGTGGATTGACATATGACACAAGCTGATGATAATGCTGAGCATCCAATGACTAAATAAGGTAATCACACACGGATGGTTTGCATTATTCAAAATTAAACCTCCAATCCAAGCGAAAATAGCAAATATTTGTAAAACAAACCATGTCGGATAAGCCTTAAACACTTCGCTTGATTCCTCCTAAAGTCCGTCTGGGGAGTTTGCTTAACCTTATTTGGTATGTGAATAGATGAGATTTTCTTTCTAATATAGGATGATATTGGAATGTATCCAAATACAATCCTACAATCTAGAGACCTTGCCTATATTCTTAACCAACGCGTGTCTGTGGATAAATTACTTAATATACACGAGCTGTATATTACGAGTATATTTTTTATAACCTAACGTAGGTAGTACAGGAGGATAACCCAAAGTAAATGCGTTACAAAGCGATAGCGAACATCAAACATGTATAGAACCGACAATGACGTTCGATATCTCACACGTGACAAGCACATGACTTTAGGAATGTCACTGTCAGTTTCATACATTTTTGTCCATTGATTCCATCAGCGATATCAACAATTGAAAGATACGGTAACCCCTTATAGATTATTTAGACATTGTTATGGCCGCCTTATATTGCACGCTGTGATCTAAAAAGCGTATTATAAAATTACAGATTCAACGGGACGTAATAATTGATAGTATAAATTATGATGGTAGATAATTTAGCTGGTGACGACGGCGTAAAAGATTAAATGACCCGTTATGTTCGCCGACGAGACAATTACAAGTTTGGAGAGGTAACAAAATGTCTAATAAATATTCATTGATACTAAGTCTTTGTAATTTAATTTCTAACTATAAATTAATTGAGGGCGCCCTGTGTAAGATGTTAAGCAGTCAATTAATATTCCTTGATTTTAAATCGAAGTGAAACTTTTCGTTGTTTTGATTTACTCTTATTAGAAGGACGTGTATTTTAAATTTACATGTAAAATTAATGTACGACAAAAACATAGGAAAAGCGAATTCTAGTATGTACTTAAGTGTAATTTATGCTTTAGTTAATATATCACGGTACTTACTGGACATTCACAATCTGGATAAAAGCAGGTGATAAAATAATAAAAGTCGCACCATTGAATGTTGCGCATTACTTTTTTTGAAACGTTTGAACGCTTTTCCGGGATGAAAACAAAAGCCGTGCAAATAAAGCCCATTTATTGGCAGTCGCTTTGTTGAAGTGGAAACTTAAGCAAACACGTTCCTTTTTACAGAATTGTTTCTTTGTTAAATGTACATCTAACTTTTTATTACAATTTGTCGTTTTATTTTGTGTATCTGCATATTATTAATACCAATTGTTGTACTCGTATTTCTATTGACTGTGTTTACGTTACTTGGATTGAAAAATGTTAAAAGAAACTTGATTTTAGTAAGTATTTTTGAATTGTAACATTTATATTTACAGTAATTATCAAATAACGATATTTTTAAGCCTAGGGCTTCAGGAGACCGATGTCACACAAAAGAAGCAACGCCGAAGCAAGATTTCGATTTTTTAGTCCTAGGGTAACAGAAAGAAATAGTGTATGGTACCTATTAGTCATCAAACCAGAATGCCAGCCAAATTGAAATACCTCGGGCTTCAGGATACAAAACATTTTTGTCTCTGTCCGTACACGTGGAAACGTAATTAAAATTTCGTCGAGTGGAGGACCGTTTTAGTGGAATTTAATTTACAGGTTATTACATTCGTGCGCCGCATTTTATTGACGCAAATTTAATGCTTTTTATTTTTTTGTCTGTCAACATTTTACAATTCATTTTTAAATAAGACGTACAAGAATTATACACGAACATAACTACGAGTGTTGGTTTACAATTAAGTACTACTTTTTAGCTTTTTAGGACACTCTAAATAAAAAACTTGTAAGACTATGTATAGAATGAACTAATTAATATTCTCTTCTTTGAAATTTCTATTCTGATCATCACTTTCGATTATAGACTCCAAATCAATGTATTTTAATATTATAGTTATAAAATTACAAGAAATATTACAAAAGGCTCTAAGTTTCGATTGTTTTAATACTTTCATAAAAGCTTTGAACAAAGCATAATTTTATTGAAAGGGTTAATGTAAATCTTATGTCGCAAGTATTAGTTTGTCGGCACTCCACGGGTCGCCTCACTCCTACAATATACAATCTTATTCCTTCTGATTTACGACCAAATACGTATTCCATGACGCTATCATTAATCATTCTCACAATCATTAATCATTTTTTTGGGTTAGAAGTGGCTTGAAATGAACCCGCACATTTGTGATATGTTAATGAAAAATACATGTTTAAAATATATTTAGTTATGCTTTCATCTTCTTTATACACAATATTGTTTTATTGTACGTGTTCAAAATAAAAACTAGAAAGTGCATTAGTTTTTATAATATACCTGGAAGATAACGGACTTAATTAATCTTAATATATATAAATATCGTGTCACAATGTTTCTCTGCAATGGACTCCTAAACCACTTAACCGATTACAAAAAAAATCGCACACCATGTGCAGTTCGATCCAACTTGAGAGATTGAATAGTTTAAATCTCAAATTATAGTCGCAATTTTAATTTATTGCTAATTATTTGTCTGTTATTATTTGACAGTCACAATTATCTGTTAACTCCAAATGATTCTAACAGATGTCGATACCTTTCGACTGGGTTGAGTAAGTAATCAATAAATGGCGCTGCTATGGTAAATCGAACGGGTGCAATTATGATTAGTATGGCTGTTATATACAACAATTTTTCTGTAGTGTATTTAGTATCAGCATTGCACCCGTGCAAAGCCGAGGCGAATCGCTAGTTATATATAATAAATTCATCTCGAATTAATAACATTTCCTAAAATACATTTCACGAGTTTCCAAACTATAAAAAGTCTATAGTTTTTCTAACTTCAAAAACTTGGATGATATCCAATATAAGTTTTCAAAATGGTTAGTGTTATATTAATTTTAGAGAAAACTTTTAGCTTCAGGCTCCATACAAAGTCTGCATACAAATTCGTCGCTCTTTGTTAATGGCTCGCCAAAGACATTTACTCTCTATAGCTATATTTGGGCTCAATAGTGTATGGTTTCTCGGAGGTGTGAATAAGAGCTAACCCTGCTAATGGAAATTGTCACATGTTTAATGCTGTTGAATAACATACGGCATTAATAAATGTGACACAACTAGTGCAGTAGCAGTGAACGAAAAGTGGGGTCGAATTAGCAATGAAAACCCTTTTGGCAAAAGTTCAAAATTCACACGGAGTGAAACAATACAACTTTCCCGACACGTTCTTTTGGCAAGCCATTAGTTAAATCACCGATAAACGTGGAAATAAGAAATGTTTACCGAAATATGTGTAACATTAGTTAAGTATCTGTAAATATAGAATATTATTTAACAAGAAAAACGTAAGAAGAAAACACATGAATAGAAAATACAGTTACAATAATTCAAAATAATGAGAAGTGACATTGTGGTAATTTCAGTTATTATTTCTCTAATATATATATTTTTTTAATTTAACGTCACAGTTTACGATTTGACTGCCAAAATTAATACGTCGAGAGTTGTGAATTACGACAGCTGTGCCACTATTACAAATATTGTTTTTTTGTTTTTTAAATTGCGCAGTTCTAAAAAGTTAACGACCACTATTTATCTTTGTAAAACGCGAGTTATATCCCATTAAATACAGCAAACTGGAGATATAACTATTAATCAATAAGTACTAGTTTATTTCCATTAGTAAGTTAATATGTCATATTTTGAACTTTATGTTACGATCGATTGCCATAGCTGAATCAATTGAACATTGAATCATTTTATTTCTTATTTTTACAAAGAGAAAAAAAAGGACGACGATATATTTTACCTTGAGCATATCGGCAGTGGAATGCAACTTTAATAATAAAATATCTGAAAAAGTCATCTTCTAATATTTTTACATATTTTCTCTAAAATATTTTTTTTTACAACAGACCAGTTCAAAAGGGTTTTTGAAGCTTAATCTCCTTTCATATCATAATATAATAATTTCAGTATGTTTTTATTATAACTTGTATGTCGTGCCGTCCTTACTGTCGTCTTATTACTTTAAAGTTTAATGAAGTTGCTACGGAACCAACTAAAGTAATTAAATGGCAAAGTATGTCGTGAAGGCGGGCATCTAACTTATACCAGTAACCATACATTTTCAAAGTTTCATTCATTAGCGATAAGGAAAAGGTTAGTATTACTTATATGCTGCCGAAAAGTTAAATACAAAACAAGGACGTTGTTGGCACCACACCTTTGTGTATGTTGTGAATGTGTATGTTGGTTTGGTCGAATGCAAAAAAAAATGAAATCCGAAGTTTAAGTTATCTAAGCGTGAATCCAATTATACCATATATCTATATTCTATAGTCTATACGAATGAAATTGAGTGATATTATAAAGAGAAATTCTAACCACTAGATAGTGTAAATATAAGACGTCAGCTCTTTCATTCTTCTTAAATAACTATTGTGTATGTTTGTGAAGTTTAAGCTCGCCGTAATGTCAAAAAGAGGTGATGTTAGCAGTTCAAAGAACACTCTTAAAAGTAATAGAAATGTTAACAATTAATTCATTTTCATAAAGGCTTATGTTCCTCTCAGTACGTCGAGGTTGTTTCACTTTGAAAGCTTTGTTCTCTTTGCTGTCTTACTGTTTGCATAGTATTCAGGTTAATGGGTTCTTTCTTATGCTCTTTTTTGGCGTCTGTTGTTTTAAGTTCAGCGTCTCTTATAGTTCTAAATTGAGATTTTCTTTTTATATAAAAGAAAGTACTCAACATCACATGGCGTCCAAGATTTAATGAAGATTTAAAAGATTGGAAATTAACTCAAAACTGATAGGTACGTGAAACCAAAATTAAGCAAACCAATAGTTAAAATTTTAGGAAACTATATAAAGAACTATATTTGATTTGGAGTTACGTTAATTTATAACAATGTCATTACTTTTATATTTTAAAGAAATTAAGCGAACTAAATAGAAAATACAGATAAACGAATTTACGTAATATGTATTATCCAAAATATGGCAAAGATTAAAAATCGTGAAAAAAATGAATAACTAATGAATACTAAAAAAATCTGGCAATGTCGTTATATTTTTTCAAGTGCATCTTTGGATAAAATCCAATACATGCAGGGAATATGATACGAGCACTTTTGTATAGACATAACGGCGTCGGTTGCCCTTCAGTATAACATTTATGAAAATATACAAAATTTGTATTACGTCTAAAAACAGTACACAAAGAATATAAGGTTAACAGTTTGCGTTAACGTTGTACTCGTAACATAACATTAGTAGTTAAAGCGGATGGACTTACGGATTATTAGATCTCAGATAGTTTAATCTAAACTAGAGCGAAGACCACAAACTCATTTAAAACAGAATTTGGTATTAGCCTAATAGATCAGTTTCATTTAAAATGTAGGTATCAATTAACAAGACAAACTCTCGGTGACAAGAACGATTTCTTCATTTTAGTTAAAGTCTCTCAGAAAAGTCTGTCCGTCCAGTTTTATACGAAGTTAATAAGCTTTTGAAAGATTAATCTGTTGGCGTAATACTTTGAAATTCGTTTTTTAATCCAATTGATAAAGTGCTTTTCACTTTGTTTTCAATATTTTTTTACATATTTTATCCCCCACTTTGTCTGTGAAAAAAAGATACGATAGATGTTTTTTCGGAAAAGCAATCTTCCTATGAATCTCATGTAGAACTTTTTGTTTTAATGTAGCTTTTACGAAACATTCTTTTTCTTTCAGAAAATATTAATATGATAAAACACATCATTATAAAATTCATTTTTTTATTTAAGGGAAAAGTCTATCTCATAATATAAGTGTGTTTTTAGTTTTATTGAAAGGCGGCGGGAAACGCGTTATGCTTAGCAGCAATGCGGTCGCATTCTTTTATAAACTAGGCCAATAGTTTTTTGCGTAAAACGAATGCCATATTTAATAGATCAAATATTTGCATTTATGCGAGACAGAAATAAGAATTTATGCTCTCAATGTCACATAATTTAGTATTTTTATTACAACAACTCATTTCTGTGAAAAGACAAATTATATCATTATGGAATTTTTTCTTTGAAAATTCATCCGAAGTAAGATAACGAAGTCTCAAAGCTCCCCCTGTTCCCCATATCCCCGGGGAGGCTTCAACATCGCTCAGCTAATGAATCAATTATTTTTTCCACTGAATAATTCATATTGAATAAATATAAGGAATTATTTGAATATTAATTCAAACAGCTGAACTGATGTGAACAACCGATTACGTCGTAAACTTTGTTCGTATGATAAATTCCATAGTATTAACTAACGCGGGTCTTGAACAATGCGATGTCACTTGCAGGAACGCTGAAATATATTTTCTTTTGAGATTTCCTCCTCGTTTTCATTTCTTTTTGTCCCAACATCTTTTTGTTCTATTGAAATATATCGATTGAATATTTTAGTATAAATTGTTAATTTTTTACTAAATACATAGCGACTTTTATCTTTTTGGTAAGTGTAATTTCATAAACCAAATGTTTGGCAAGTGACAAGCGTTTTATGTCTTCACTACAAAGGACTCTTGTACAATTACACAAGGATTTCAAATTCTAAGTGGTTTGACGTCAACAGTTACTTTAATGACGTCGTAACTTAAGCCAGTATTTTGGTTTGGTTATGATAAAATTTCATAAGTATAATTTTAACATTTCTAGATTGTATAACTTTGTTTCGAATTGAAAAGGCGGTTGAAGTTAAATTTATTTGCACGAACCGATCTTTTCAGCTTCAGCCAAAGTTTTATTTATATATTTTTCAGCGTAAACACCTTTCCCGGGCTTTTACCAGGAAACTAGCTTTTATGTAAAAGATTTGAAAGCAGTCGTGAATTGCTTCAATGTTACCGGAGTCCGGGAAAATTTTATTTGAAAATACGTTCTGTTCGCCTTTGAAAATGTTCCTCTTATTTTAAGCTATGCATTTACAATGGCTGTAACCTCGATAATTATCTAAAACGATTTGTTTCTATTTCAATTCAAGCAACGTTAAATTAAACTGACATGTTTTGGTAGATAGTTGTACAATCGTAGATACCAATCGTCGATCTCGAACCAAATTAGGTTTAATTATGAATAAGAAATATTAGAAATTTTGATTTAAAATCTCTTTATTTAATTACAGTCGGTATTACTGGCGCTGGTCCTACGCATTACGGAGAAAATTATGAAAACAGTATAATTAAAAAAGGTAAGCTCGAGTTCTGTAATTTACCTTTGTCTTTATTTACCAAGGAACGTAAAGTTAAATTATTTCTGACTGTTTATACTCAGTAGGTTTAATAAGAGTCCTTTTTGAAGTTGTATCTTTATATAAATCACGCGGGTGTGTGAACGCCGGGAATAAAATTGTAAAGTAATAATTAACGGCGATAGCGTAAAGGTCATTCAACCGAAAAATTGTAATTATGTAGGTAAAAGAAAAGTGATTGATAATTTATGACATTGGAATTGAAACTGAAGTAAATATAAGTTAAATATGGTTCAAAAACTTTGATTTTTATAGAAATTAATGGGCAATATACTTAATACAAATAAATCACATCTGCATTGAATAAAACATTATCTCAATACTAAAATTTGTTGAAATCTAATGAAATACGAAGGTTTGATTGCTTTGTATTGAAGTTCACAATAATGTAAAATTTGATTAAGGGATTGTTTACAAAAGTAATTTACATAATCAAAACTTCTCTGTTGAAGATTGTACTCAATTGTTATGCTCAGCAAAAGTTTATAACATAACTCAGAGATGGAATATTAATATACGAAGTCGTAAATTAGGAAAACATTTGCCCCTCTAGTTTCTTTAATACCATTAAAAGTTCTATTAATTACTGAATTTTTTAATTTAAGAAAACAAAAAATACAGAATTGCTCCAAGCTATAACCACCACAGTCACTAAATAATATTGAAAAAATGATAAAAAAATGCTAGAATGACTTCAATAATTCAAATGTAAATAAAATAAGGAATATAAAAGTGACTTGTCAAAAAAATATTGCCCTTTTGATCTGGTTAAATTCACAAGATAACAGTCGGTCAACTCGTTGAACCGATCCAGCTATTTGCATAACTGTGAATCCGACTCTGCCAGAGCGCGGCTGCGGGAAGCCACTGCCTAATAATGTCTACATAAATCTACATGAATTTCTCCTAGGAAGCTTATTGTAGTTGAAACATTCCCTTCGTCTTAAGGTATTAATCTTAAGCCAACTTAGGAACTAGTAGTATTTTAAGCCACTCGTAACTTAAATTCAGAAGGTTAAATAGATGTGATACTTAAGAAATCAATAGATTTTCAACTAATCAATAAAATGACGAATGAATTGGGCTTAAACATTAGGTAAAGAGGTCTTCGACCTGACAAAGCTTATGATATATCACCAAGCTACTCCCAGTTTATTCATTAAGGTACTATTAATTTCAAACAAATAAAAGTTGATTTAATTGTTTCAAATTATTCTTTAAAATACGGGCTACGCTTTCCCTGGATATTGTGAAATCTGTTGTATTTAATTACTCGTTAACCCTTAATTATAAAATAATTACAAAACGCCGGCTCTCCTACGTAGCTCCAATTAATTTGCTTAAAAACTTTTATAATGGACGACTAAAATATGCTGTTACTGGAGATGCTTGTTTATGCATATAATAAAATATTCAAAACAATTTTTCAAATAATTGACTTTACGAAAATTACGAACTAAAAGTAGATTAATGTAGAATAGTTAATTTAACGCTGATGTTCAGAAAATAAACGTTTACGTTATTATCTTATCATGGTTCTATCTTAAAGAAAACAGTATCAAGATACTGATGACTTAAAGCAAGATTTCTATTTAGATAAACCCAAGCCCCTTTTGTAGGCATTTTCTTACCACTCTATAGATTACTTTGGTCGATAAAATGTTTATTTGTTAGAATTTATTTGAAAATACATCTACTGTTTATTCCCTCAGGAATTTTGTTTGACAAAACATGAATATAAAATATCAAACAATTTATTAGTTTGCAAATTTGCTGTTAGTTCTTTAATTGTTATAAATTAATTGTTAAAACACAGTTGACGAATATAACCACCTCCGATCTAAAACAATTTTAAGTTAAGTTTCCACTTTCCCTTCCTATTCTTTTCTTATAAGGAAATGATGGGAAGGGGAAGTGGATTTGGCAGGGGAGGGGAATATAATAGAGGGTAGGGGGGGCATAGGAAGAGGTATCATCCTCTTGCTATGTGTCTCCTCTTCTGTAGATTAGGAGTAGGCAACGCAACTGCAAATATAAGGTGTCTATGGGCGGCAGTCGCTTCGCTTTTTCAGCGAATCCAGGTGACCGCTTACGCGTTTGCCACTTTGCAATATAAAAAAAAAAACTTTGGTGATGCAATATTTAAATATTTAGGGTTCCGTAATACTTTATAAGTTATTTATAGTAAGTCTATCTCGAGGCAACATCGGACCGCGATTCATTTTATATAAGCCTAAGACCTGACCCAATTTAGGTCGTAACTAAGAAGGGTGTGGTTCACAGATTTATTTAGTCGCTTCGGTGAATTGTTTATTGACTGTCTGACAAGAAATTATACACTCACCGCCTTATTCCGAAATAAAAATCAGCGTTATTACTGTTGTACTTTCTACGTTTGGTACTAGAACATTTATAAAATTTATTCTAAAATACTGAACATCCATGTTCCTGGTACTTGTTATGATACTTAGTTTAGTCCACCGAAACTCCTAATCTAACTTATTTATATTGTTTTCGGAATAAGGAGGTAAAAGTAAGTATAACGACTATGCATTATAAGTACTTATATTTAAGTAAAATTTGTAGATTTCATCAGTCATAAAAATATTTTTAATTAAATTACATCGTTTTTACATTTCATTGTTTTAAATGCATAAAATTTGTAGTATATATCAACGAAAAAGGATATAATTTAAGTTATTAAGTGAACCAGTAAAACTTTTACTGACCCTTGCCACTGCTAGAAAGTTTTAAACGAAACTTTCTAAGTAACATTCGAGGTACTCTACAACTTTTACGTCTTTACTTAGAATGTTGTAACTGCCATGAAGAGATTTATAATTTTATTTTTACACAGACTATAAAAGTAATAAAGAGTATCAACCCGGAGAAAACGTCGAGATAAAAAATACGTACATAACATACACATATAAATACAGGAATATGAAGAAAGAAGATGCCTCATTGTCAGAAGTGCCTCATTGTCTGTTTTTAAGTGGTATCCAAGACGAGAAATCTGTACTAAGCAACGCTTTATAGTAACAATCACACGATTAGGGATATGGCATTAATATTATTTAAGTTTACTAACTCCAAAGAAACCTGATCTAAGTACACACGTCTATTCATGAATGTTCCCGCTCGAAACAAGATGTTTTTGTTCTCTTTAAGTACTATTGTTCTTTTCAGCATTGTTGGTTCGCTGAAGTCTATTTTCGTTGTTAGTGGAACATAGGTATTAGGAAGATCTTTCCTTATACTCAATAAATGATTAATTCTAGTACATTTTGTAACAGCCAAAGTAGTTAATTGTCTATACTATAAGTTTCCACAGCCGCAACATAACACATCTACTGAATCGCTACGACTTAGGGTCCTTTAAAGGCCGGCAACGCATCTGTGGTTCCTCTGGTATTGCAGATGTCCATGGGCGTCGATGATCACTTTGGTGTTCCCGCTGCTCGTTTGCCCCCTTTTCTTATAAAAAAAATCGATTTGTAATAACAATATTAGTGTTAGTAACTAGAATATCTTGGACATATATTGCGTGGGTCAAAGTATGAATTATTGCAGCTCATTATTCAGGGAAAGATACAAGGGAAAAGAAGCCCAGGAAGGAGAAGAACATCTTGGCTTAAAAATCTTCGCCAATGGTACAATAAAAGTACGCGTTCTATATTCAGAGCTGCTGTGTCTAAAGTTCAAGTTGCCATGATGGTCGCCAACCTCCGTTAGGAGATGGCACTCGAAGAAGAAGAAGTGTTAGTATAAGTTAACAATTAGGTTAATGATCACGATTCTTGACTTCTGTTAGAGACAATAAGAACTCTTTGGTATAAAAAGTATGTGAAACAAAAATATATATATGATGTTGTCATCTTGCTACATATCTTAAATCAGCAGTTGTTAAAAGAGAAGAGAGAAAAATGTTAATTTTTTAATTTGTCAATAGTGCAATAGTAATTTGTATGCAAAATAAACAACTTCTATGTATTTTATTTATAGTTATTTTTTTGCTTTAAATAAATTATGTAGTAAGTAATTTTACTTATACCATTCCAACATTCTATTTGAAAACCGAATCAATTTGTGGCGAAATAATTCATCTGTTTCCAATTTTACTTGCTGCGGTACACTGACCGCATTCAAATGTTCCAAACATTTATTAACTACGTTGTGGAGATGCCGGAGGTTTGTACTGTTTTAATGAGAAATAAATAATTTTATACTTTATATTTAAGTGTTTTAATTATAACAGTACTTAGTAAATAGTCTTGCTATTAAAACATATTGTAACTAGCGACTCGCCCCGGCATCGCACGGGTGCAAAACTGATACTAAATACACTACAGAAAAACTGTGAACATTGTATATAACAGTCATACTAACAATAATTGAACCCGTCCGAAGCCGGGGCGGGTCGCTATTTACATATATATAAACCTTCTTTATGAATCATTCTATCTATTAAAAAAACCGCATCAAAATCCGTTGCGTAGTTTCGAAGATTCAAGCGTATATAGGGACATACATAAAAAAGCGTTATTGTTTTATACTATGTAAGGATAAGGATAAGGATAAATAAATCGAAATAAATGTTAACGTCTTACATTATAATGAAATTTATAACTGCAAACGTAGCAAATGTCCTCAATAATAATTTATTTTTGACCTCATCATCACCAGCTCACCAACATCCTCTTTTCTTTGTTACTTAATGATCTGCCAGAAAATGTAACATCGGGCGAAACATTTATGTACGCG
>QDHC01005561.1:315902-347515 GCA_013186455.1 Papilio dardanus tibullus | reverse complement strand
TGGATTAAAAGTGACGAAGAAAATAGCGCTTTTCCGCCACTATAGTATCAATTATTGGTACCTTTACCTTAAATGTCTGAATAATAATTTATTTTTAACCTCATTCATCACCAGCTCACCATACGTCCCCACCGAGAGGCGCGAAACCTATCCCATAAGTGATGAATATAGTCAACCACGCTGGCACAGTGCCGATTGGTTTTTGACTTATTTTTCACTAATTATTCGTTAATTTCTACATTGTACTTTAGGTTCTTAAAATGTAAAACGCATTTCTATTTATTTTCTCGAATGTTGAATTGTATTCGAAACATGTCCGGAAATAAAGCAATGTAACATTCCACTGTTGAGTGCGGAGTTGTTCCGTACATTTCATGTTTGACTTTATTTGGAAGCGAATTTAGTCCGGTGTAAAATTAAATATTTACCTACATTTGTTTACGTAATTAACAACTAAAACTTCTTAAAAATATAGATTATATATTTAATTGAAGTTTAAACAATAAAATAAAAATTAATTAGAACTTAAATATATATCTTTCTGTCTAGTTTTGTGTCTACTTGACGCTATTTAACGTAGAAACTTTTCTTTGTCTAGTTAAGTAAATACTGCCGTTACATCTAACTGAGTTATTTATTAACTTGTTTACATAGAAGTCTAACAAACAAGTAACATTCAAAACATACATTGTACAAGGTAAATTATAGTACAGTTACATTCATAAACCTTTTTCACAACGAAATATGGGAATTATTTGTATAGAGAATAATTTTGTGGTAACGTTGTAAGACGCGAAATGTTATTCAAATATTCTGTATTCACAAATATTTGTATTCAACACAAACGACTTCATGAATGCTTTACCTTCACCATGAAAATAACTGAAAATCCACTTCCATTTGTATTAAAAAATACTCTTGTCTCTATTTCTTTAAAGAGAACGAGAGAAATGAATGTATATATACAATTGTTTCAACGTTATATTTTTACATAAATGAATACCCTTCTATCAACTCCGACTTCATTGTCGTAAAACAATTTACGACCAGTTTCCTTGACCTTGTTGATCAAGGGTGAAAACAAATAAGATAAAATAAAATTCTATTTCGTCTTACAAGGATTCAATTCATTCTCTTCGTTTATTCTGGACTAAATGTTTCCCGCGACTTCGTCAATGTAGTAAACAGTCCACTGCTTTCCTTGATTTACTTATACACATATAGTACATATGCAAACTGTTATATATTAACTACGCTACGGAATTTGATGCGGTTTTTTTAAATAGATAGAGCGATCGAAGAGGAAGGTTTATGTCTATAACTACCGATCCGCCCTAGCTATGTATTCAATATCAGCATTGCACCCGTGCTTATCCAGGAAGGGTCGCTAGTTTTTATTATGAGAAAGTTTTATAAAATAATAGTAAAGAAGTATACAATGCATCTAACATTTTATATTCCTCTTGTTAAAAAATATTGTCGTTGGCATATATGAAGTAGGTCTGAATCAGCGTTAATGAATTTCACCCTTTCCCTCTTCACTCTTAAATCGAGAGCTTGTTAAAATTCACTTCAGTTTCTAAATTAATATTGAAGTATCATATTTCAACGCAATTAATATGTGTGGAAATATACGATAACTATTTTTGCACTACTTTATGACATAACGTTCCGAAAGACGTGTACTAAAGCCTAGTTCGCACCAGGATAGTATTTTAGTCGAGTAGCAAGTAGCATTTAATTGAACAAAGGATTGAATACTGTTCGGACTCGTTTTAGCCTAAACCTACGCACTAGGTTAGTAATTTAGTAACTAATCTTGTCCGAACAGCAACATTTTAGTAGAGTAGATTAGTAAATCCATTGTTCGGATAAATGCTACTTGCTACTCGACTAAAATACTATCCTAGTGAGTATGAGGCACTAAGCATATTATCATTCCTTTTCTTTGAATAAGACAGAGATAACAACATGTTATTCTAAAGGTATTTGTAAACTCAAGGTTTTGTTGATTTTATGGTATAGCTAGAGGCGATGTAGTTAGTTCGCGCCTCAAGCTCACTTCTCGTTAAGCGTTATTTGCATAGATAGCAAACTAATATTATGACGTAACTTTATTATAATAATAAGGTTTCTGTTTACATATTTCTGTTAATAATATGGAGACTTGAGATTGTTAGTTTTCAAAACAAGCAATAATTAAGCAAAGTTTATGTATATAATAATATTATGGTAAAGTTTCAAAAAAAAGAAGAAAGTTTTTTACATTCGTGTAAAAGTAAAATGCCAATTTATTAGTGGCATATTCGACTGCTGGCTATATTTTAAACCTCTAAAACTCAGCTCTCAAAAACCGATGTTCAATTTGTGGATAAGCTAGTTCAGTGCTTTCTGAAATTGAGAGCTTAATAAAATTCTAGCGAATGCGTTACGTTGCATGTAGGTCAGTCAGGTCGCAATTTCAGGCGTCACAAAGGACTATCAGAATTTGAAATTTCGACTGATTGCGTCTCTCGGAATGTATGGAATCGGCCACTATGACGTATAACACGACCGGGCCAAATAACCATAGGTTTCAATGTTAAAATATTCGTACTTAAATGTATTTTTTAAATCAATGAGACGTAAGGCATGTTTCTGTTATTTCGAGAGTAAATACCCGCTATGACATAGGTACACAAATATTAATAACAGGCAGTAGACATATAGATATGTTGCAAATACTAAATTGTAATAAATGTTTTTTGTCATAAAATAAGTTCATTTATAAAAGATTTCAGGTAAAATTTTCCTTGTATTAATGGAGTTCCAATCCCTTGTGTAAACAACCGTATTACGTGACAACCCAAAAGTTTTATTATCTGTGAAACGGGACCACATACGTGACTGAATGTTGATTATTTCCCTATATTTAATTTAAACATTTAACAGGATCGGAAGTAAAATAATTTTAATCAAACAAATATGAACATGTTTTGTGTTTTTTAGGGGAAAATTATGATAGAAGACACTGTGTAGAGGATATTATAATCGAAACATTATTATTCTATTACGAAATTAATGTTCATGTTCAAGAAATAATGAGTTTGTGTTCTGAGCTTCGATAAAGTCAGCATAAATATTGTGATGTCATTCATTTACATGCTGGAAATTTCCTAGACTCGAGCTTCTAAGGCTAACAAAAACTATTCATGTTTATAGAAAAAATATTTTCGTAGCTTTATAAAAATAATGTTTCCTACGATTTTTTTTTTATTCTTATTTTGAGCAAATACTTCATAGAGTTCTTCACAACACAAAATAAAATACTTATATTAATTTTTTTTAAGCTTAACATTGTAGCGAAAGCGTATAATATAGGTTTCTATTGAGTCTACTATAACCACTGTGTCGATTTCTTTTATTTTTGTTATAAAAAGGAATTCATCGGCTTTACACTTTTATATCCAACGATGACAATGAAATCGCAAATCCCCGTTTAAATCTCTCGAATTGTAAAAAGAAAAATCTTTTCCACGCTTCTTAATCCCCAAAGCATGTAGTTTTCTGTACACTGCTGTAATCTCGTACAAAATGCAAACTTTTAAGTAGAAACATAAACGAGTTTTATATTATTGTCACTATAAACGGCTTAATTAAGGTAGGTAATTTATTTTTTAAGTGAGAATCTATCTCACTTAAAAAATAAACTTTACATTTGGCTGGTATGTCTCATTTCGTTGTTCTCAATAGTCACTCTTCTGTATTTTTTACACCACAAATTTCTCAATATCTGTGATGTGGGAGGAAGAATTTCTATGAAATTATGCTGGTAGTTGGTAGTCGCGGGCATTAGCAGGGGCGTTGGATTGATGACGTGATTACGCGCGCACTAAAGCAAATGATTACAGCTGCAATTCACTTTGTCTCAAATGTCCTTAAGTAGCTATTTATTTTAGTCGTTGCGATTGTTTATTTCAAGAATAAAATAATAATGGTTATTGGTAGCCTTTTGCTAATTTATAGTATACTTACGTATTTATTAAGTAGTTATTAACACTACACAGATAATATAATATTACATGTTTTGTTGCCTGAACTCATTTTTGTGTGAACCTTTAAGTACTTAGTATGGAATAAATATTTCTTATTAAAACTCGAAAATGTTCGTTAAAGTTGATAATATTATTACTACAACATTTGATTTCTAATACATTATTACAGAGGTTTTCTTTGGCTCCTCGCCAACCTATAATAGAATCAATTTTCTTTTCTATTCAAAAGAAATGGTCGCATTATGGTGATAGACGAATCAAAGGTACTTTTAAAAGAAACCACGACTCAATAAGATTGTCCGATTGCTTTAAATGTGTCACTTTGATTCGATAGCTCTTATAAATATGTTGGTATATTAAAAAAAACAGAGAGACTAGAACGAGAAAGTGACTTATTTGGTCTTTCCAATAATAATGCACTACGTAATTACAATAAAGCTATCCGTATGCATTAAGCTCTTTTGATGTAGACACAGGCAGGTTAACATATTGATAATTCAACAAATAATTTAGTTACATTGTACATAGCTAGTAACTGAATGAATTTGTTTAAGAAACCTTCCAGTGAATAACTAAACTAACTAAAATAAACTTTACTACTAACATAAACTAAAAAAATAATAATTAGAAAGCTACAGTTACGAATTGTGTTAATAATTCGAAACAAACAAAAAAAATATTACTAGTTAAATATGTAAGTAGAAAAATAAGCAAATAAGTTTTATTATCGCAACGAATACGTCATGAAATCGATATCAGCCGTAAACGGTCTAATAAATTCAATGTATTCAATCTCGAAGTGTCGAATTTGTCAAGAGGGATAACGTAATAAAAAAAATTATAGTACGGCCGTAAAACTGTCGGGGATACTGTTACAGAGCTGGTTTGTTGTCCTCACGTACTGCCTTTGAATAAATAAAAAAGTTTCACAATACTTGTCACTTCTTGTGTAATTAACTTATCTACTGACGAACCTTGTGACATGTTGTCAAGCGACTCATGTTTGTTCAAAGCTTCACTGAAAAGTGTATATAAACGTCAATAGAAGGTTTAATTAAGATCTGGGTAAATACGATTGCAAAGGACAAGTAGGGTTACTCTTTGGGGATAACACGAGAATGAGGACGCGTCCTTTATTATTTATTAAAACGACATTTAATTTACTGTGAATATTATTAACAATAACGAGAGAAGTGTATTATTTCAATAGGAATATTGTTTTTAAGTTTGTGGTAAAAAAAAGCACGAGAAGGCAGCTTGCACATTAAAAAAATATAAATATTTGGTAATGATCTATGAAGTTATTTCAACAATAGAGCTATATAAAAATTTAATAAGGGATTATCGTTAATCAAATTGTGGCAGCATTTTTGTACAGATTTAAACACGGCCCTAGTTAAAAACTTTTAAATACGCTCATTATAGTTTCGGATAAAATATAAACTTCTAGTAGAGATTTAAACCTAATTTTTTCGTGCAAAATTGCTGAAACCTTAAATATTTCAGTGCGTGAAATAAGGGAAAAAAATTAAATAACATTCCTTAATTGTAAATTTAATATTTTTGTTCATGAAAATCGGAAAAACACAATTTTTTCTTTAAAAAATGAGTGATACTTTGTCCTAATAATGATTCAATATTTTAAGAAATTGGTTACAGCTGGGGTGACGTCTTTCTTTAGCAATCACGCAGGGTTCTTTAAACGCAAAATTATGCGAAAGGGTTAAGCGTGCAGCCGCATAAAAAGATTAAAGGGGTTAAAGCATGAAAATATCTCCACAACTCCAGCAGGCATGGGGCTGGGGACTAGAGGTCGCGGTGGGCACACCCCGGGTGAGCGTTCAGTGCTCGCCCGGACATCGTCCTGGCTGGACGTCTGCTCACCCTGTGTTACCAACTCGTTCCGCACCAACTTCTCCGGAACAAACGGACACAGAATGAACCGGTTGGTTGCTTTCAATGCCTCTTAAACGAAAATGTGAAGTGTCTATTGTGCTCAAAAGCGATACTTTCAGTAAGTGTTTCGCGCCGAGAAAAAGGAAGTTACTGGTTTAGTTTTAATGTTCGGGATTTAAGTTACAGGTATATTCTTTTAAATTAATTAAAGTGTTTTAATACAATATTTAATGGTGAAATGTTTCATTTATAAATAATCTAAGCGAATAGTTGAATAAAGAAAGCTCTACCACACTATAAATAAGCGCCTTTACAAAACTTGCGAAAAATAAGACTTAAATGATGGATATAAATAATTTAGAAACCTTTAGGTATAAGGTTTTTTATACATGTCGTGATTTATAAGAAAAGACGATTAGTATAGGAGTAAACAAAAATTTTTTTTAATGAGCTCTACATCGAAAAACTATTGATTTTTTTAAAACCGCTTTTTACTCGTATTATTTTTCGTGTATGTATGTCTGTTAAAGTTTTCTAGGCGATTATAAACATATCATCTATAATTTATATCATAAAAAACCAACACGTATGTTCATATGCGTAGACTTCCTAATAAAGGAGAGGAGTAAGTAGGACCTACTCCTCTGTGATACGGCTGTGAGGACCGCCATAGCCTTAACCAAGAGTAACAATAATAATAAGTCTTTATCAATAGTATCTACTGAAAATAAACCAAGGGTAAAAAGCTCTTTACTACCTTTAATATTACTTACTGTTATTTTGTGGACTATTTTATTAGCCACAAAAATACGTATATCTCGTTTCTAAGTCTATTCCGAATTTCAATATACATTATCAAATGTCTTTTTTATCGATGAAACCGACTGAAACCGACTTGACAGATATCTCTGTAATTTGTCTAATACATTTTTCCAGACCTTCTCGTTCATCACTGTCGTTTCTTCGGTACCTTAAAAAATTGCTTGAAGATAACTTAAAGGATAACAAATTCTAAGTTATTTGAATTGAAGCGTTAGAAAAAAGGTCTATTGGCTACGTTAAAAATTGCATTCGGTGATTTTTTGATTAAAGTGTAGAGAAGATGGATTTTATAGGATTTATTACGAATAAAATATGGCCGGTCGGCTTATAAGACGTGACAGGCTTACGAAATATCGCCGATGACCGGAGTTGAATTTACGAAATTCGTTTAAAAAATTGATTGCCTATTGAAGTTTTTTTCGTTAAAATGAAGGTATAAAATAATTAAAAAATTGTCCTATCTAAGCGTTTCATTAATGAAAGTGCTACTAGGTGCTGAGAACCTCAGAATTAATTAATGTTTATTACATTTATCTTTTGGCCTCGTTCCGACGTGCGAGTCTCCATCTTTTTGTAGCTACTCGAGTATTGCTCGTGGAATATTTTATTTGATGTTTTAATTAGTCTTGAAAGCGAAATAAAATAATATTATAACTTTAAAGAAGAATCCAGATTTACTTAATTATTAAAAGATCTCGATTGACTTTATAAATCTTAGTTGCATCTAAAAGTTTAGAAAATACAGACAATATTCGCCCGGTATTCGTAGCTCGTAGCAACTCGTAGCCGAGAAGAAATGGTTAACTGGACACATATCTCGTAGAAGCTTTTACGATGGCGTAGAATTCCCGAAACCGTTTTGTAATTTAACAAATTCTATTTGCTTGTTTGCAAAATTAATCTTATAAAATATTTTACTTAATTCACTTAATGTTACTTTAACTAAGTCAACAACCGTAACAAATAAAGATAAATTTCTTACGTATAAAAGCTGTGTGTGAATTGTAGCCTGACAAACGATAAGATCGGTCAGTGGCGAGGAAACAGGAAAGGTCAGAGGGTAGCAAGGAGATTAGGTATGCAGGACGCCGCAGGAAAGATAAATCTTACACTAAACTACACTGAATATAAGAAAGGCCACGCTAAAGAAGCTAGATTATTTATCCAAACATCTTTAGAAGATTTACGTGGCCTTTTTTGTAAATTTTACTTTGTTTGCTATTAGCAAACTAATAAATCTTATATTTTATACCGAAGGAGTAATATAGTTGAATTACCCGTACAAGCTATGCGTAATTAAAATTTTATAAGGGAAAGTCCAAGGGACCGCGATTTGTGTCCAGAGACCAGAGAATGAGTCCCGCTTATCTAGACCTCGCTTATCTAGGTCTCGTTTATCTAGGTTTGACTATATATGGATGTCTAGGATTACATTGTAGTCGAAATTACTGTGTTATATTGAAAAAGCTATTAAAGATTAAAAAGGCTTAACTCGCGAGGTATTCAATATCAAGTCATAAGGTTGACTTGATATTACAAATTCAAAATACCGCGAAGCCTGTATTGTTTGTCGTTACGAGTGAACGACCCATACGTCTAGTCGCTTTATAATATAAAAGTGTAATACTTTTCACTAAGGGTTTTTAAGTGTAATATATCAAAGCCTCGTACAACGATTGAACTTATAAGGTCACAATAACGTATATTTACTTTTATTGATACACTCTGAGACATTTAATGTATTATATAGGAGTTCCTTAGGATGCATTTTTCATATTAAGTCTATACTGAGGGATTCCGTTAGTTAACCTATTGAGGTAATTGAAATACGAAGTCGACAGTTTACATAAAAACAAATAATAATTATTAAAAATACTTTTATATAAAATGTTTAGGTGATAGACATTTTTTTACTAACTAGAGTATAAAATTAATATTAGCTGTGTCAGATTACGACCTCGCTAATTTTACGCTACATCGGTCGCGAGCCGCACGAAAATTTTAATAAATTATTATAATACTGATTACAATATTCGACATGACAGTTGAGTTTGATAAAATTATAATATCTGCAATAACTTTATTCTCTTTCGTGTAATTTAAAAAATATATTGATACAGCAATCCATAGTAATCCATTATCTTTTATTTAAATGCATAAATACAAAATCATTTCATATCTTTAGCATTAACTGCACTTAGACAAAATAACTAATTTATCTTTTCACTAGTTCAAGTGCCTTTTATTTCAAAAATGATTATTTGAAAAGTCTTCACCAAATTAAAAGGATTATTCTATTAGGTTATTGTAGGGCAATTTTAATTTTGCTAATTTTACTTCTTACTAATATCTTAGTCTTAGTAAAACATAGTCTTCAAGGTCACAATGTGCCTGCGATGTGGACGAAGGCGACGGCTAGTTTTCATACAAGAACAACATAATGTAATATCTGTTATTGTTCCTTTTACTTCGGATCGGAAATTGTGTTAGCAAGAATTGATTTAACGAATTGGTCATGTGTGTAGAATATTAAGCAAAAGAAATATCTTTATTAGATCGAAATAATGTTGGACGATGTCCAAATGCTACATTTCATTAATCAAAAGATCTATTAATTATTCTCAGAACTGATTTTATATTCTCCTTGTTTCAGATTAATTTTAGTTGTAAACATTTGAAGGTCCGCAAGTAAAGCACAAAATTTACTTCAAACAAGATGGTTATAATCATCGGTAAGAGAAATTTTCTTTAATTAATTTATGTTTTTAAAACTAGAGAGTATAATGTTAGGCAAAATAAAATGTGCCCCGCGTCGCGTCTTGTTGGATAACTCACGCGTTCTTTATTAAAACTGTCTCTACTCATCAACATCTGTTACTTTTGTGCATGTAAGAAAGAAAAGCTGTATAACTTTTAATAAGGTCGGTCTTTCTCCGTACAGGAGTTAATATAATATGTGTTATTTTTTTTTTCATTTTCCATCAGGTCGAATATGTGTACGAACTGGTGTGGTGGTGCTTGCGGTGGCCGGCGGGGTGTCCGCGCGGGTCGCCGGCAAAATGGGCGGCTACTCGAACAAGATGGGGGGTAAGTCTGACAATACAATTATCAAACACAAACACTGGGACACATATGTAAGGAGTAATTTAATATTTTATACCAAATGTTAGTATAGTATTGTTTCGTCATCGGCTCAAATACATCCTCGGTGACAAGCTCTTAGTTTATGTGGGATTAATTACCTTGCACTCACTTGTGATGAAAGACACGTGAGTGAATGGTATATTTTCAGTTCAGTGACGATTTGTAAGCAAATGTAGTTGAAAGATAATATTATTCGCTGGAACATTACTCTATCGTTATATCAAATTATTCACATCAAATAATCTCTTCAAAGGGTAACTTTGTTGACATTACTAGTTACACTTTAGAAGCTTAAATTATCCAAAGTAAATTGCCTACACATATTACTTAAGTATATGACAGAGACGAATACTAAAAGCTAAAGATATTTGATAAGTTCTCATCTTAAGAGCAGTAATCTACATAATATTATATTATTTCAGTCTGAATAAAGTATTTTTTTTCAATACTTGGCAATGTGATTATAGTGATATACATTAATTACAGGGAAGTCGACGAGCGGTATTAACGAAGAAATAATATGGATAAGTATAAGCATGGCAATAGCGATAGCTGTGCTAATCGCGATCGCGCTATGCTACATACTGAAGGAGAAGTGTACGAAGCGGCAGTCGTACCGGGAGCAATCATGACGATACAAGCAGGAGTTCGCGCGGCACGCCCTCGCGGACTCCCTCTCGGAGTTCGAGTTCCCCTCCTACACGCTCTACCCGCAGTACTCGCCAGACGGCACCGAATACTTTTACAACTTCCATCGCTTCTCGTACTTAAAGGACAGTTTCAAATTACCCCCGAAAGATTATCCAAAGGAATATCCGATTAATTCTATACAAATAAATGACGATATTTACATAAACGCGTGATACATCGACGGATATGTCTCGCGTGAGGATAATGTTCATTATGACGAATTTACGCGACTATGGTGTCGTACTGTACCAAGCACTAACGATAAATGTTAGATAAGTAATCTTATGTCTGTAAAATGTATTAAATTAATCGGAATTGAATATGTGGTGTTCGTTGTAAGAAAATCATTTTTTTATTTACTTATATTAGGTCTTATCATAACTATTACCAATTCATAATAATCATTAATCTACATACTATGTAACTGTGATAAAAAATAAATTGCTGCCGAACCTTTCATATAGAGTCAATGGAAACAAATCAGGAAAAAAATCATGTAAATCTTTCACTAAAAATGTAGCAAAAGAATAATGTCCAATCTTATTTACTGATGATAACTTCTTTCAATAAAGTTGTTTGTCCTGTCTGAGAATACGATCCATGCGAGTCGTTTCCAATTATTTTATACACGAAAACAAACTTATCAAAGCATTATTTATGAATAGGGCTAACTTACGCCATAAAACGTCTATGTTACACATAAAAGATTATTACTACAGACAAAACATACACCAAATTGGACCTAGATAAAATTGGATAACCTAATTATAAACAAATCGTAGTGTAAATACGTATTTTTATCCGTCGTGGTCAATGGGTATATTATTATTGTAAAATAAATTGTAAATAACCATTCTCATAATAAATGTTAGATAAAATCTAATAAAGTTGTCTTTTATTTATTATATCCTATCAATATCACGTTAAAACATATTAAATTAAAATAAAACATCTCCTACGAGTGACTTCTACAAAAGGATATAGAAATGATTAAGTACTATTAATAAAAAGCCTTTCGTAGCAGTCCACTTGAATACAATTCAAGGAGTTCTACATTAGGCGAACTACTTACGCCGCGAGGCACAAAAAGGGGACATCCGTTACAAACATTGAATACCAGACCGTCCTCACTCGATAAATGAAAAGGGCTTCGCTCCATAAACTTGAATTGCCAAGAAACAGCCAGTTAAGGCCACGACATTTAGTTTTTGACAAAGGAATTTGATTCAAAAGGATAAAACGAAATGTTATGACTTAACCCTTTTTTGTTCACGACTGAATAGCCAAATTAAAGAAATGTGTAATTTCTGCTTTTTCATTTAACGCACAACTTTGTACCTATAATTTCAACAAGAAAAAATATTTTTTTTTACTAATTTGGTGATTTTTTACTAAATCTGTCTGAGTTGAGAATTACAAACATTGTTTTCACAATTCATAATCGATTCATAGTAATATTATTAATTAATTAGTAGTAGTTCATAACATTAGCAATTTAGTACAACTATTTGTGTAAATGATTTACAGATCGCTATGCAAATTGCGAACTGGAAAGAATTAAAATGAGAATAAAAGCTCCAAGCGCAATCCGCTTTTTGACACGTCCTGTGAGGTTTTCAAAAACATTTCATGACTTTTAATAATATTCTCCGCGTATACGAGTTTTCTGCAGTCGTATTATTTTCAGGTGTGCCAGTGATAAATTTGAATTTCAAATTTCGAGTTAGGAATTTATTCGCGCGATTTCCGCACGTGCATTTGACAAATAAGGTTCATATATTTTTTTTAACTTGCATAGAATATCTTGAAATTATATTTTCAAGACGAAACGCCTCTATTCAACAAACCAATTTTAACAATATATCTATTAAAGGAAACAATTTTACAATTAACTCACGATAACTTCCAATTTTTGTATTTTTAAATTATCGCGAATAATATTTCTCATTTAATTTGTATAAAGTTTTATTGTACTACAGTGTAAACTCTATATAATATAATGTAATGAACAATATGTAATACACATACATATTCCTATAATCCATCCATCTATAATAATGCTCGTACACTGCATTGATACAAATATTGAACTATATTGACGACATTAGCATATTAAGCTTTACATAACTTGATAGTACTAATCTAAGCGAATCACAATATGTATCTGCATAATCACATATAATAAATAGTTTGTGTGTACAATACTATTAACATTTTTACAATACATACCGAGTAAAATTCAAAGATATGTGTAAAGTCACGCAGTCGATTTTCATATATTCATATGTACATATTTACCCGACGCTCTTAAGTGAAGGAAAACCTTTTTATGGTAACACTAGTAGTAGTTCGACCTATGAAGTGCTCCATTTTTCCGCAACTCCACGACTAGCGCGAATTTTGCGTGACTTCACACATATCTTTGAATTTTTTCACCGATATGTGCAGGTTGCATCACGATGTAATTATAAAACTAATAAGAAAAAAGTTAACAAATACATGTTGTTAAAAGCACCATAAATACAATTTTAAAATACATATTTTAGGTATCTTAAAGTTGAATCTGAATTTTAACTTTCAACCACTACACAAATAAGAATTGGGTAGGTGCACATGTTAATATATGAAGTTTTACTGTTCGTTGTAGAATTGTGAGGCAAGCGTCTACCTTTATTGTCTAAGATAACATTGTGACGCGGTCTCTATTCAAGACGTATAAAACTATCATTTCTATCTGTTCTTATCTGTACATGTTGGAAAATTATTCAAATCTTTTTTTGCCGTGTTTTATTTTAGTTCTGGGAGATATTGTAGGATTCACTTTGGAATCTTGAAAACATAAAATAAATATAACATTTAATTTTAGTTATACAAAGTTACTAAATTCCTAAAAAAATAAATTTCAAAATTTCAATATCAAGAAAAATTATTTTCTATGACAATTATAAAACTCGATGGAAACCTCTTTAAGTTGAAATGGACAGTAAAAGCTTTTAACATTCGGTATTCTTTTTCATTTAAAGTTTGAAGTTTGCTAAAAAGTTTGAACATATTATATTTACGTATTAGTTTGAATATATTAACTCAATTTAATTAAAAATTCTAAATATTGACTCTATAACACCGATACTTAATTGAATACAATTTGAGATGGGACTTCGGTGGGAAGAAAAGATCATAAAGAGTTGGTCTGTTCGATCTTTTTATCCATTATCACATGTAGAGAAATTCGTAGCCTCAGTTACGTTGCGTAGCTGCTGCTACGCGTTGCTCTACACTGAAGCTAACACTTGAATATGAATGTCTGTTTAATATTTCCTACAGTTGTAGTAATTTCTTAATAAGGAACTCTTGCACCCATTGTTTTTTTAAATATTTTATGGTACCGTACAGTCTTTAAACGCCTATTTTTAATGGTATATAAAATAAAAACTGAAAAGAATGATATTCTTTCTTAAAAAACGAAATTACTAGATTTTATAATTATAGTTCGGGCCTCATCTCATCTAAAACACTTCTTGTTCAAACAACTTCATACACGTTGTAAACAACCACAAATTGAGATATTATTCGCTAATTAAGTTTTAAGTAGGTCGTTATAGATACGATAATGTTAGCAAACATCGCGCTTAATTACAATTCGGTCACAAAACATATCTAATAAACTAACACGTGTATGCTGTGAGCAAGCTATTGATTGCTTTTATATGTGGGACTAGTAAATGACATTTATATCGTTGTTATGAATACTAAATTAACACTTTGGAAAACGATTTAATATGATATTTGACCAAATCAAAAAGTCCTAGACAGAGTAAAAGAAGAGAGGACAATATTAAACACAAGGACAAGAAAGATTCTGGACATCTGATACGAAATGATGACCTGATAACTACAACTATAGAAAGTAAAAAATAGAAGAAAAGAAAAAGGGAAGAAAACCGAGGACTACTTACTTAAACCAAATAAAAAAGAAAGTGGACTTCGTGTCGTATCAGAGAGTATATTGGCACAGGTCAGAGAAGGTTGGAAAGGTTTCCGTCGACAAGGTCCAAGAACCTTAAATTAAAGAAGACGAACAAGAAGATTTGAACAAACATACAACGATCATTCGAGTTACCAAAAATATAACTTAAATTATGCGATCAATATTTCGTACAGTGATTGTAAATCACTACAATATTTTATAACATAATCACAGCTTTTCTATCCATATTGTTATTAAAAACGAACATATTTTCAGTACAAGTAACGATACTAAAGGTAATTACACAGGAGCTATCCTGTTACACAATTTGTAGGACCAAAGCAATTTGTTTCAGTTGCGTAATTTAATCCGAGCGTTACCGCCGCGTTGGCTTTTAACAGCCTATTCTCTTTGTTAGGTTCTACCTTTACTTTATACTAGTAGTAAATTTTACACCTTATTAAGGTAACTACTTACCGATTTATTTTTAAATTTCCAAATCATTACACGTATTTTTGTGTCGCTTAATTATTTTCTTCGCTTTCTATTCATCTTTACGTGCTCCTTTTACTTAAAGGAAGGTTTTTATGCAATACATCAAGGTACCTCATTAAATATTCTGCTTCCATATGGTGCGCCCTAGATAAGTCAGTCGTCAAATTATTCACTTGTTATGTTGTAAAATATCGTAAGTTGAAAGGATGGTATGATGAAGGTAGATTGGTATTGTACCGCAACTAGGTCAGGCGATGCGCTTCCGGAAATGTTAAGCTTATTGATTGCAACGCGCACTTCAATACACACACTTTCTAAATGTTCTATAACTTACTACACTTACAAAGGGTAACCCTTTGGTACATTAAATAACGATTAAGCGAAGAAAATTATACTAAACGTTCAAGTTCTTTGAATCGTAAGCTTCAAATCTGTGTACTTTCCTCTTTAAAATTACTTTATAATCGTTTTATAATTAAAATATTTTATTATAAATAATTCCCTGTACATTACCATCATTTGAGTTCTAGCCAATCAACCCTCATCATATTTCAGTTACATCGGGGAAATAAAACGTGATTAGAATAGAAAGCTCTCGGGACGTAGCTGTCTCATAACTTCAACCATTAAGCATTTGGACACGTTCATTACATACTAATTATTACAAATGTCGAGATCGTTTTTCAAGTTGACAAATAGTGGAACCGTTAGTAGCAATTACATTATTTATTTCAGTAACTTAGATTTGACTTAAAAAGAGATTCAAAAAGGTTATATACTTGTAGCTTCGAGGACAAATGTGTATATTCCGAAACAAAGAATTATGATTAATGAACCATCATTGTCAGCCTGCCCTTCTTACTAAATAGCGTCTAGATTGTTGAACATATAACAAATACATACCTGCAATAATCGTTGATGTTCTGTAGTTCTACGAGGTTCGTAGCATTTATCTGCAAAGTACAACAACTTTACTTACAATTTTATTCCAATCATACTTCATAACTGGGCCACTGTTTTTTTTTCTCTTACATTTTTAAATCTATTTGTTTTGTATACAATGATCCATTTGAATGCAACAACTAGTGCTACGATTATGAGTGTCGTCTCCGGCAATTGATGTGCTTAAACAATGGGCTGGAGTACTTCATTGTTTTAATAATGGAAAATATTTGAGATACTACGTTATTTTTTTATTCAAATTGTAACTTTTAACGTTCTAGACTTTTATTTTATTCGAATGGATATATTTTTTATTTCATATAATAACCGACTACGAGACAATTGAGATATCGAAAATACAGTTTCTTGAAATAAAACTATCATAAAATGAAATAAAATTGAAATCATTTTCCTCCTAGATCTTTATAGATGTGGAGTGAAACTGCTTCTATATTAATCCAAAGTGAATTTACGACATATAGTAGAATAATTGTGATCATATCGATGGTAGATCGGTACATGAGCCTAATTTCTAAGTAACTGGGTCAGGTTAGGAAGGTTAACACAATTTGTTCCACACTTCATATCACAGCGCACTTCACAATATATTCGCTAATGGAAATATTGTTTTTTAAAGTATTTATATTGAACCAAACTTATTTATCTTGTGACTTACTTTTAAATGCTTGAAAAAACCTATGCGATAGTTTACAATGAAATATACACAAATGAGTTTTAAATTAAAGAATTTATATGTCCTATTAATTCGCTAATTTATTATTGATCTTCCTCTATCAAGTAGACTTTAAGTTAGCTTCCGAGATTTTACTCAACAAAAGCAGAAATCAAAGAAAATGAAAATTCCACAGTAAACTTTTCAAACTGGTTGCAAAATTACTGGTTTCATTCGCAGCGTGTGAATATCCGTGGCAACGTTTAACAGCTGCCGTTGCAATTTCTGCCTAATGGGTCTGCTATTAACCGGACTACAGAGTACAGTTACGAAGTATGAACATTTAACTATCATTAACAGGATTTTCAGCGAAATCGATTCTAGCAAATTGTATCAAGTTCGAGGTAAATTAGAAATAAAATAGCGTAAAATAAACGATATTTATAGCATATCGAAAGAGATTTCGATATACAAATAGCTATATTATACTCTATTTTGATCATTTTACTTAGCTATTTTACCCTAGACAAGATTCGATGTAAATAATTGCTTAAAAACACTGCAAACTCAAAAGTTCTATTGGTTGAATATACAAACATTTTCTTCTCGAATTTTCCCTTATCCGAGGCAGTTAATATCTCATTATTAAATTAAAACGCTAAACCTTATCTTAATGAGTTAAAGAGGTTGACATTTCAGTTGAGCCTTCAGTACCACTTAAGTTTTACAGTGTTTTAAGCCGGCTACAGACGCTCAGTTTTAATTGTACAGTTCGACTGCGCAATTAAAACTGACGTGTGTTGGTAAAACTTTAAATTGACGGGTGTACGTTTTAACTGTACAAGAAACTAAACATCTATAGCCGGCTTTAGTAACATGATGAAAATAAATATTATTTAAACCACGACTACTTTTTTATTTAAAAAAAAAACAGTTCGTTCTTATTTATAGTAATAATCCAAAGTGCCTTGTTACTTTTTCAATGGAAAGAAAACGAAACCAAAGGGGAATAAATAAAACAGATCCAATTTAATACGATAACAAGAAGTATTGGCTTGAATTTGTCGTGCGTTTGTTTTATTCCTGTTTGCCAATATTGATTTATTTTACAATTCTTTCAGAGTGGGGCTTTAAATATAGCACAAAGTTTGATTGAAATATAAACCTAACGTATAATAAAATACATGATATGCTTTTTAACATACGTGAGTCAAAATATTCGATGATAATTAATATCGAATAATTAATTATAATACAAGGATAGGCATTCGCAAGTAAAATGAATTATGCATTAAATCCGCTTTTATCCGGATAAATCCTGTTTGTTTAAGTTAGTATGATAAATTAACTATCATCAAATAATGGGTTAAGTAATATTGAAACACTAACAAAGGTTTAACAACTACGATGGAAATTAAGTGGTAAGTTGAACTACAAGAAACCTTTCTCTCTCCTACTCTACGTCTATAAAGAGACCCGCTAAAGGCGATGCCAGAGGCAATTTGTTTTAGTGTCAGATCCTCTTATTTGTTTTATCGTATACTGTTTGTATTTCTCTTAGCTTAGGCCGAAAAATGACAAGACATTTATATAAATCTAATAAAAGAAAAGTAAATTCAACAGATCAATATTAAAGCCTAACTTTTTTTTGTTAACCTTGCTCTTAGCACTTATTTGTAACGACATAGTACTTTCGTTCGTTTTCTCGTAAAAAAATAAAAGAAAATTTTGCTTTTCTTTAGAGTATTAGCCTGAATTCACACGGACGTTTTTTCGACGTCAGCCTTGGCGCTTTTTTAACACTTTAATCATTAAGAACATTGTAAAATCAACCTTGTTGCGTTCGTCCAGCGCTCAAAATGCAACCCTGCGGGATTGTGATTCAAAAGCGTCTCCGTTTAAACAGATAAGTACATGGAAATGCATTTGTGCTGTCTCGAAAAAACGCTCTTGTGAAAGCGGGTTTACACTTGCAAGTCTTTTTGTGGACTCAATAAATGATGTAGTAAGTTACCCTGTGTTGTATTCCTAAAGGCAAGTTGTAAGCACGATGTCAACTTGATGTTAACTATGTAGCTCGTTATACGCCGCACGATATTATCATTTACCCTCGTTCCTCTAACAAATGACCTACTTGTATTTGAAGCGAGTCTTCATAAAATAAAAATTGCTCATGTACACTCAAAGGCACATTGCGGAACTATTTATTTGCTCTATGTTGTTGTTTATTCTCTTTGTTACACTGTTTTGATTCCTATGACTTCTTATTGTCGTTCTAAGAACTCAATAGAATCTCAGGGTACCAATATTTTTAAGAGCAAAGAGCACTTGACGTAACTTTGCCAGAACCAATAATTGTGAGTTAAAGTTGTTTTCGTCGGAACGTAATCAAATTATCATACGCCAACACAAACGTCGTTCGTTTTTATTTCACTTAGTGTAAGTCTGAAACACAGCGCGTTATAAATGTAATGAAGTCTCAAAGTAATTTCTTTATAACCTATAAAATTATGGTGAATGTAAAAGATGAGGTTTTTGAGCAGAAAGAAAGAATACTAAAACCTACTGCAAACGCTCAGTTTTAAATGCACAATTTTACCTGTACAGTTCGACAGCGCAGATAAAATTGACGTCTGTAGGTAAAACTGCGAACTGTACAGTTCGACAGTGCAGTGCACTATACTTTTAAAACTGAACGTTTGTAGTCGGTTTAACGCAAACATATTGTACCCTTTTCCAATCCTTTTCAATCAATACTATTAAAGGTTTCGTTAAAATCTGAGCAGAGTAAATGCTACAATAATGATATCCTTTGTGCTGCTGTACAAAGAACATATTCACGAACAAACTTTGCATGAGAAAACTTGAATATTGAGTTGTACAATATATTTACAATATTTCCATCGAGGTCGTATTTCCAAAGCAAAACTGAATACTGAAATTTACATTATTACCCTACGGCTTCTTTAGACCGAGTTCGGGATAAAAACGGACTTATGCCGAAGGAAAATCTTCGTTTTTATCGCGAGGTTGATCTAATTAAGCCGTACTGTTAGAAATACATAGTACATTGATTTGATATAAGTTGATAGTAAGTATATGATTACATTGATTAAAAATTTAAGTACGGTTTTTCCTCTTTCACTTTTCATTATCAATGACTTTTGATATCGCAAATACATAAAATAACACTTATATTTCTTTAAATAACAACGATAAGAACATATTGTCAGTGATTAACAGGCTCAGACTAACCTTAATTAGTCTTCTTGGCTCCGTGACAAAACTACATTTGCACGAAGACTGAGCTACTTGAACTGGGTATTTGGTAAACTTAGTTCATAAAGCTTGTTACCTGACTGATAAACTCTCTTAATATATTCCAAGACTTATATCCGACTGCAAGTTTGCTAATCTTATTTGTATGACAAATTAAATTCTATAATTTAAACAAAACATTTTAGCGAATTACGAAAAACAAAGTTAAAAACTTTCACATATTTTATAAATAGAATAGTTGTCCAAAATCCAATTTAAACCAGTTATAGTTTTCGGATAGTATATGTATTATATTTTATCCAAAGCAATAACTCTCTAATGGCATATCGTCCAATTCTCAGACCAATATATCAATGTCACTTTATTGCTATCTGATTTAACTCCTTAACGTTATTTAAACATTTATTGAAGTAAACTTTGTAAGTACCTACAATTTTAAAATTAAATAAAATTTTAATCCTTGTATTGAAATTTTACTTACGTAGATATTAAAGTACCTAACCTCAAAATGTCGTAGGTGTTTATTTCAAAGCCTTCTTTGACTATAACTATACTGAAATATAATGTCTTCATGACGTTTGTGCTTTAATTAAATATAATTATGCAAAGTATTAAATATAATGAGGGTAATGTAGTAAAGTGATCCTAGTTATTATGTTTGTGAGCAGAGTTGGCAATTAATTAGAGCGCACGGCGGGTTGCCATTATATTAAAGGTTCAGGTAGGTAATTCCTGTAGATGTAATGTAATTTTATTTTTTAATACTGATAGTAATCTAATGTTTGTACATTAAAGTACATTAAAAACTTATTTATAAGATGCAGAAAAGCACAACTTCAATTGTAGTCAAACAACAATACCATTTAAAAAGGAAGTATAAGACGTTTTTTATGAGAAAACCTTCTGCACGTTTTATTACCATACTATACTGTTATTTTACACCCGGACAGTAAAGACCTTTCTTCATGGCTGTGTGGGAGCGAATTAACGCTATTTATGTGTTGAATATGGTTCCTTCTCCATTCATGGCTTACATATTAACATTTATTGAAACATCAAATTATCTGTCGACAAATTATGACGAAGCGTCATTGATCTTTTTGAAAAAGCTATAAAACTAGTCATTATAGTGAAATAAATAATTATCATCTTATGAATAAGAAAACTCAAAGATAGGAGGACTTTTATATGCTATCTGCAGACAGTATTTACTCCGTGAAAGTGCTCGGAAGTTCCTTAGTGGTTGAGGCTCGGAAAGATATTTGAATAATTTGCATTTTATGACCACTATGTCGCTCGTTGACTGCCGTTTGTAATAAAGGCTATACTTGTTAGATAACATGATGCATATAAACTAAGTTAATATAACTACCATTTAATAGTGGTAGAGCTCGCTTCAACATCTTCGCACGAATTGTTCGGTTCGCCTGGTGAAATATCACGGCCACAAGACAGCCGTCAAATGGAAGCAATTCCGTATTTTGACGAGTGTGGTGTCGGAGGCCTGAATTTAGTCCACTTTCCCTGCCTATCCTTTTCTTATATGGAAATGATGGGATGAGGAAGTGGATACGGCGGGGGAGGGGACATATAAGAAGAGGAATTATCCTCTCGCCGTGTGTCTCCTCCTCCACAGCTTAAGGGTTGGCAACGCATCTGCAATTGCAGATGTCTAAGGGTCGTCGGCGGTCGAATCGCTATTTCAGCGAATCCAGTTGGCCGCTTGCTCGTTTGCCACTTTTTAATATAAAAAATGGGTTTTTATATTTTAACGTTTACAGCTTTCTAATAAATCAACTAATATAAACTACTGATTGGACTCTATTTGAAGTAATTTTCTTAGGGTCGTTTGTTTATTTTGTTTCATCAATAAACAGGGGTTTGCCACTACAAACAGCATACAGTAGCATAATTATGTTAGCTTACTCTGTACAAGGGTTTATCTTTGTCCATGGTCACTGGAAAGTAGCACACGTAGCTTGAACGTTTACACGGGTCTGTTGACGAAGTTAATACGATCAAATGCATGTGAAGCAATTAGAGCGGTAAATTTTACTTTGTTGTTACCCTGACTAAGTAGTAAGGAAGGTTTTTTATTGGTAAAGAACTACTGTTTTATAGTCAACGTACGCCCCTTTTATTAAGACTTACTACAATATTAGTTTTATATATTATCTATATATATAAAACTCTGACGTGACTGACTGACATGGATAGATATCAACGCACAGCCTAAACCACTGGATGGATCTGGCTGAAATTTGGCATGCAGGTGGGTGTTATGACGTAGGCGTGAGTAAAGCAAAGATTTTTTCGAAATTCAACCCCTAAGGGTCCGAAATGGGGGTTCAAAGTTTGTATGGAGAAAAGTGATTCCTTAGTCAGAATTGCATGAAAAATAGAATGAGAGGTCTTTAGCATGAATAAATAAGTTTGTCATTCAAAAATTTAACAATTTTTTATTTTGGGGGGCAAAAAAGGGGGGTCAAGGTTCGAATTTCAAAATATTTGTCACAATATATACACACACATGCAGGTACGAGTCCTGTAGACTTGAAATTTTACATAAGGGTTTCTGTTACTACGTGGGAGTGCACTGAGAAAGAATATTACGAAATTCAATCGCTAAGGATCCGATATGAGTATCCAAAGTAGGTATAGAGCAACGCGAAAAAAAAAATAGTAAGAATTGCATGAAAATTGTAATGAATTGTCCTAAGCACGAATAAAAAACTTTGCAAATTTTAAATTTCTTCTTTGGAGGAAAAAATGGGGTCAAAAAGCGAATCTTAAAATATTTTTCCCGGTGTAGATACGAATTCTAGATTGTGGAAATTTTGCTTATGGGTTTGTATTACTTACTTCTTCTAATTTGTTTTATAAAGGTTATACGCGGACGAAGTCGCGGGCGCCCGCTAGTTGGTATATAAAACTTAAATAAAATATCAGATATTATTCAATATATTTAGAAGAGCACTCCAGCTGTTCCAATTTAAGTTTAAACAACAATTTCAGTACTAAATTAAAACATTTTAAAACCATTCACAGCGGAAAAGCTTTTATTCTGAAAGTTTTTGATTTATTGTCTCCTTCGACCCGAGAATTCGCTGCGTTCCCGAGCATCACATTTTTCACTTTAGATATAAAATTTTCCATAAATGTTTAAACACTTCGAGCTAAGATTGCAGCGGAAATAAAATGAACTATTTGTATTAAAAAATGTTATTTATTACATTTTGTAATAAGGGATGTTTTATTTTAAGTATCTAAATATCCTTTCGTAATGTTTTGTGGTAAACACTCAACAGTGGTAGAGCCCGTTCTAACATCTTCGTACGAATTGGCCGGCTCGCCCGTTGATATACCACGACCACACGGAAGGCAGGCGTCAAATGGAAGCAATTCCCTGTTTCGTCAGACGAGTGTGGTACAGGAGGCCTAGTTTTAGTCCACTTTCTTCTTCTTCCTATCCTTTTCTTATAAGGAAATGACGGGAAGGGGAAGTGGATTTGACGAAGGAGGGGACGCATAGGAAGAGGTTTTATCCTCTTGCTGTGCGTCTACTCTGCCGTATATTAAGAGTAGGCAACGCATATGCAATTTCAGATGTCTTTGGGCAGCGGTCGCTTTGCTTTTACAGCGAATCCAGGTGAACGCTTGCTCGTTTGCCATTTTGTAATATAAAATAACGCTCTTACAAATAATTATTAATATTGCAAAATTTGTGAGTGTATGAATTTGTGAATGCAAAAATGTATGAATAACAACACTAAAAAGTTATTTCTTAAATCTCAATACTTGGCAGAATATTTTTGATCATCAATGTACAATATAACAGTTTATACTTAATATTTATTGCTACAATGTACAATATCTTTGTAAAGATAGCCCCCATCAAGTAAACTGCGCTCGTAAGCTTCGCGAAACGACGCAATTTTAAAGCACGTAAATAAAACCAGATTTTAAGCTTCTATGTAATTTACAGAAAAAATAATATAAGCGTGCTATAATTTTTTTAGCAATATCAAAACATCAAAATTTCGTCGATGACATAATATAAAAAGCATTTTCAGCAGCATCCTCTGTTTCACTACTGAGGTTCGTCAAGTCAGTATTACTAACCCCACGGCTTCTTTAGATCGATGTCACGCAAAAAACGGCCTTAAATCAAACCAAAATCTCCGTTTTTATCGCGAAGTAGGTCTAATGAAGCCATAAAAAATAAAAAAAATATCTGTTCTTATTAGACTACTAGATTTACCCATGTGGAATTGAATTTATAGTCTATTAATATTTTCCAAAAGGTATTTCTAGTCAATGCTGAGAAAATCCGAATCATTCGAAGGAAATTATAAATTCCGCAACCAGCCTACCGCTCCGGTCGTCAGTTAAGTAAAATATTTAAGCTGTTCACAAAATATTCCTTTGTTGTTAAATTAACTTCAATTAAACTTTGCTCACAACTATGTGGGTTGCTTTCAATGTATACTGAATAATACATTTAATTTGCTGCAAATTAAGAATGGAAAATCTCGCAGTATCTAATAAGCTAGCGTTAATTAAACTATATGAAATGTATCACAACACTTTTAATAAACTACATTTAAAATACGCAGTAAGTTCTTTGATTAAATCTATTTATTACACAATCATAAAAAGTTACCAAAGGTTTTGGGATAAAAATAAGCTAATTACTTTTAGATAGTAATTTATTTTTAGCTTAATTAATCACAAGTAACTTAGCTGAATGTCTAATTCATCAGAGACTAGTGACCGAGCACTGCTTCGACAGAATGATTGATTCCATTCCTTAATGAAATTGCCCATTGAAATTTTAATGACAGCTTATTTTAGGATCAAAATTGAACCTCTTATTTATAGTTTGATTTAGTAACAGCGACAGAGGTCATTGTTACTTAAATACTACTTTATAAAAGCACCAGACAACATAAAACTATTTCAAACCGTTTGGTGAATGTTTTAATATGTGTTGGTAATTTAACATATTGGATAGGTAGAATTTAAACGTCAAAGTTTGTTCTGAACACCGCGAACATTGGAACAAAACTATGACATAACTCTATTCAACGAATAGCTCTAAAGTGTAAAGTCGATTCAACTCGCATTACAAACTACTGAACAAATATGTACTTATGCTTTGCGCGTGAGCCACGTACAAGTTGTTTGGTTATTTTACTTCCACGATTCATCACATGCTGCTAACGTTTACTTAAATAAAACAACTTATAACAATTTACTTTAAAAGGGTTAAATTATCATTAAATTGTAACTTATCACTGTTGTTCAGTAAAAAAAATCAGAAGATTTTTTTTTTCAACTTAAGTGATTTAAAAAAATATTTGTTACAAATAATTAGATAATCTAGCTTAATATTAGATATTCTCGTAAGCGCAAATATAAAAAGTTGTTTTCGCGTTCGTACTTTAGATTCAAATCACGTCCGTACTTTTGTAAAAAAAAAAACTTGGGAGAAATTGACTTTATCTGTGTTGAGTCAGTTTCCGGGCGTCGCCTCACCCCGGTTTATGCGATTTCCGGTTATAAGGAATAGGGATCTGTTTTGACCTTTACTTGAGTTTATGTTTAGATGCTTGGTATAAATAATTTCAAACCAAAGTCTATAAGACATCGCGTTTAGTAAATTTTCGGTGTAACTAGCGGTGACCCACGAAAGAAACGATTTTCAGAAACGAGTGTCAGAAAGTAAAAAATATTCTTTATTTTATAACATTTTTTCACATTGTTAATATTAATGCTGTTATAATCGTTATAACCTTCAAAGAAAAATAATTCAAGAACAACCCCAAAAGAATATAAACCTTGTTTTATTTTTTCAGTATTCATGAATTATATTAATCTATTCTTTTACCTAGATTCAATTTGTTCAAGATTTATTCTTACTACCTCTGTAAAAATACAAATTTTTTCAAATACTTTAGACAGACTAAACGATTTTGTGCGAGCTTAAAGTGTAGTCCGGCATGACATGTCGAGTCGAACCATTATTTTTTACCTGCGCCTAATCTGAGGAGTTATTAGGATTTTTTGTTGATGACGTTCTTTAATAATTTTAATTCTCGACAACATTTGTGTGAGATTTATTTGTGTAGTAATTATGCTTGGTAGAGCCGTTGCATAAATTTATTACAATTTGTACTGATGACATTTTACGAAAGTATTCGTAACGTCGACAAAATAACTTGATAGACCCTCTGACCCAGTTACGTAGACTTAAGCTTCGACCCTGTTCGACTATTTCTATCCTAAATAGGTTTACACTCTACTTTGAGCTTTCCACTTTCGGTATTTATATCCGAAATGGGTTAATCTGTATTTAGATGGCTGTACACCATTAATTTTACAAGTTCTTTAGTTACCACATTCAATAAGAACAGCTTCACATCTATATCTGGGCTATAACATTACCCACAAATTCAGGTAAAGTTCCCTTAGGCCAATTTTACAAAAACATTCCACTACTGGTAATCGTTTCGGTCCCCAGTAATAACAAACTAGTATGTTTATCAAATCTATATAATTATAAAGAGAGAAACTTTGTATTTTTGAATTTTTGTATATATTGAAACAACTCAAGAACTATTGCGCCGATTTCAAAAATACTTTCAAAATTAGGAAGCTACATTATCCCCGTGTAACATAGGCTATATTATTTAATTCCACGAAGTCAACAGCTAGTTTATTACATTTATCTTTTAAAGTTTAATAAAACACAAAGGTATTTAAAACAACACTAACAAGAGTGTGGTAGCATGTCTACAGCTGCGGGCGACTTGTTCAGACAATTGTCACGGAACGTAACCGCAGCAGAGTTTTCATAGCGGTACACACTTTGTAAGCGTTTATTTGCGACGAGTCACACCAGAATACATTTTATTATTTTAATGTGAGTTTTGTAAATATCCATATACCTTTTCACCCGACTGATTGACGTCACACATTTACTGACCCTATGTAATCAATACTAAGTAATGTTATAAAGAGGAAAACTTTGTATTTTTGTATGTATTGAAATAACTCCAGAACTACTAGTCCGATTTCAACAATTCTTTCACCATTAGAAAGCTAAATTATCCCAACGTAAATAGACTATATTTTTAATTCCACGCAGACGAAGTCAGCTAGTTCTCGAATAGAATCTGTAATTTAACATTTTACTAATATCGTGTTCTAAACTAAGGCCCAAAATCAAGAAGAATTGCTTTGTTTTTACTTAATTAGTATTGACTGAACGTCGCCGACATTAGGGGATTCTTTTATAAGACGTTCGCGTTCATTTAAATTCTAAACACGTTTCTACTTTCAGATATTTATTTCCTTTCAGAAGTAAAGACTAAAAAAAAGTATTTTATATATTGTGCAAGTAAACCTGATATGAGTTCCTTAAAAAGTTTCTCGACTTCAAAAAAATTTCAAACTTATTTTTATTTACGTGCTACTTATAAGTATTTGTATTTTAGAATTTAATCTATATATATAAAAGAGTAAACTGACTCAACTATCAACGCACAGCCTAAACTACTCGCTCTAGAGACTTGAAATTTTGCATAGGGGTTTTTGTTACTACGTAACCGAGCACTAAGAAAGGATTTTACGAAATTCAACCCCTAAGGGTCCGAAATGGGGGTCCAAAGTTTGTATGGAGAAAAATTATTCTTTAGTCAGAATTGCATGAAAATTAGAATGAGTGGTCTTTGGCATAAATTAATAAGTTTGACATTCAAGAATTTTACAAATTTTTACTTTGGGGGGCAAAAAAGGGGGGTAAAAGTACGAATCTGACAAAAATTCTCGCAGCGTAGGTACGAGTCCTAGAGATCTGAAATTTTTCGTAGGGATTTCTGTTACTACGTAGGAGTGCACTGCGAAAAGATTTTTCGAAACGAAGCCCCTAAGGGTCCGAAACAGGGGTTCAAAGTTTGTATGGAGCAACGTGATTCCTTTGTCAGAATTACATGAAAATTGGAATGAGTGCTCTTCAGCATGAATAAATAACTTTCCCATTTAAGATTTTTATAATTTTTTACTTTGGGGGGCAAAAAAGGGGGTAATATTCCAAATTTAGAAATATCTTTCACGGTTTAGGTCAGAATTGCATGATAATTAGAATAAGAGCTCTTCAGCACGAAGAAAAATTTTTGCCATTCAAGAATTTTACCAATTTTTATCTTGGGGGGCAAAATAGGGGGGTCATAGTTTGAATCTTAAAATATTTTTCACAGCGTAGGTACGGGTCCTAGAGACTTGAATTTTTGCATAGGGGTTTCTGTTATTACGTAGAAGTGCACTGAGAAAAGATTTTCCGAAATTATGCCCCTAAAGGTCCGAAACGGAGGTCTAAAGTTTGTATGGAGCAACTTGATTCCTTTGTCAAAATTGCATGAAAATTGGAATGAGTGCTCTTTAGCATGAATAAATAAGTGTGTCGTTCAAGAAATTTACAATTTTTTACTTCGGGGGCAAAAAGGGGGGTTATAGTTCGAATCCAAAAATATTTTTCACAGCGTAGGTACGGGTCCTAGAGACTTGAAATGTTGCATAGGGGTTTCTGTTATGACGTAAAAGTGCCCCGAGAAAGAATTTTACGAAATTCAACCCCTAAGAGTCTGAAATGGGGGTCCAAAGTTTTATATGAAGCAACGTGATTCCCTTGTCAGAATTCTATGAAAATAAGAATAAGTGCTCTTCATCACGAACAAATAACTTTGCCATTCAATAATTTTACAAATTTCTATTTTGGGGAAAAAAGCGGGGTCAAAGTTCATAACTAGAAATATTTTCGCAGTGTAGGTATAAGCCTTAAAAATTTTATATTTTGCACATGGGTTTGTATAGGTATTAATACTTCAAACTTATTTTATAAAGGTTAAAATAAGATATAAAACTTTGTTTTGAATTTCTAAACTTAGAGCGGACGAAGTCGCTGGCGACCGCTAGTTATTAATATTTAAATCATATTCTCAGCGAGTATAATCAAAATTCAATTAACACACATTGAGTGCTCATTCTAACCCTTCTTTGACAGCGTACAGCAAAGTTAATTGCGAATTATGAGAATATAATTTAAATTCAATTAATTGAATTCAATTTAAACAGTTTAAACTTTTGTGGCACGTTAATAAGATTTTTTAATTAATTGATCTAACTCTCTTCGATGCAATATAAAATATGTAATTTTTTACGTAAATTATTTGTACACGTTTATATTCATTTTTACCTATTATAACATTTCCATATTATATTATTTATGTACATATTTACCCGACGCTCTTAGGTGAAGGAAAACATCGTAATACAACCTGCACATATCGGCGAAGAAATTCAAAGATATGTGTATCCACGCAAAATACGCGCTAGTCGTGGAGTTGCGGAAAATAGAGCCCAACATGGGTCGAAACCTTTAACCTTTTTTTTAACATTTCCACGTATGAAAATATTATGATTCATATTTTCATCTCTGCGTGGGCTTTATAATTACTCTAGTAATTGAAACGGTAATAATTTCACTGTTTTTACTCAGTCATGTGTGTACATAGACTACAAGTACGTTGTATATTGTAGGCATTACATAAGTATAAAATTCTAATATTTCTACTAATGTTAAAAAGTATAGATACGTTTCGCAAATCTGTACATAAAATAAACAAAGTTAAAACAATCCCGATATCGGAATATATTGGCTGGCTAAATTCTAATTAAGGCTCGGATATCAGAAGCCAGAACAAATTAATTAAGGTGTTACAATATGTACGCAATACAATGTACTGATTCTACTCCTATATTATGTCTTTTATTTTGTTCTTTCCTTTTTTCATTTAATTAATGAAATAAAATTCAATGTTATCATTAAATGAAAAGTATACCGGACAAAGAATTTTTCCTTGGAAAAAACAAAGAACATAAAACAATTCGGGACGCCTTACTACTCTCCTTCTCATTAACTCGAGTTGGGCAGAAAAACGAACATGAAATGAAAACAAACGGTCCTTTTAAAGATAAAAAGAAATAATGTAACAATACAAACAAGAAAAACAAAAAACTATACGTACTTTTGTGTTTTCGAATAATTAACTCAATCTGAATAAAACCAACTTGCTATCTACGAGTGCGTTCAACTTTAGTTTCAACGCTACATATTGTCTCATAACCTCTTAATTACGTATAGTCTAGTCCTGATTAAATACTTTTTCACCAAGCCTTGACAGTTACAGTTAATCTACCATTGTATTTAATAATGTCAATAAAATATACAATCGAGTTTGCTTTAAGCACACAATAGGATATAATACAAATAGGATAAAACTATTGTCTAGACATCCAGACAGAAGTAAATGTACCACCATTTTATCAACAAAGAAAAAGCTGCAAATGTGTGATTCCAGACGTGTTCTTCATTGCATACGGTTGTTTTATCCAATTTGTATTTTCACGAACTGTTAAACTCATTTTTGCTTTTATTTTTGTTTTATGTACTCAATTTTAAAGCTACATAGCTTTTGCTTTTCTTCTTGTAAACATTAGATTAATTGTATGTAATTTAAATCTGATATATATTTCAGGTTTAATTAAACACATCTTATATTATATTAGAATTAGATAAATATACTTCTTCGCTTGAATACAAAGTTATGATAATAATATGTATATTTACTTTTATGTTAGAGATAACAATTCCCTTGAACCGATTCATAAGTAATGAATAGAATGAGGACGTGTTTAATAAAAGGGCCGCGGGCCGCTGACGTACCGTGGCCCGACTTTATGTTATTTCTAACACAACGTGTTACTATGTCATCGCTTACCAACCACGACAATTGTATATAACTCACATTCCTTTTCAAATATAATAATAATTCAAGATAAAACTATCTATGGTTAGGTACAGTTATTATAATAATACAGTTAATACTTAGATGATGATGAGTTCAATGTTTAACACGACTATAACTTCTATGTGGCTCTATGATTGGTCTAAGTTTGTTGTTCCTTTAGACGTTTAATTATTCAATCAATCAGAAACTATCTACCGAAGAAAGTTTCGTCTTTCATAATACACAGTCATTAATTAATGTGCTGCTCACGACTTTGTTACTCGTGTACGGATAGTAAACAAGTAAATTATGGTATTAAAACAATTTGTGTATAGAGGAAAATTAATAATTATACAGATCAAATATTGGAGCTACAGTTAAATACAATACCAAATAATTAGTTTACATTCCCATTTGTATTTATGTATGGATCGTGTAATTATATACCTACACAATTTAATTTGTTTAGCATTCAATCAGCTTAATTCAATCCATTCAATCTACATAAGGCGATTAACGCAACTTATTTTACTTTGTTGTATTTTATTGCACCGTAAAATAACCCCCGATGTGTATTGATTACAAGAGTATAATCTTCTTAACATGTATGAATAAACGTTTTGTTTAAATATCCAAAACTACAAACATAAAACCTATGTTATAAGTACAAAGAAAATATTAAAAAAGAGATAAACGTAGATCGATGAATGAACTTGAGCAAGAATTGTTGAAATTTTTCTTTACAGTATTAAAAAATCCTATTCCAGAATCTACGAGCTATACAGAAAAAAATCTTCAATTCCGTTTAGCAAATATTCCAT
>QDHC01005561.1:302615-315823 GCA_013186455.1 Papilio dardanus tibullus | reverse complement strand
ATAAATATACAAGTGTTGAAGAAAGCAAGTTGCTTGGGCTTTTTCTAATATATCGCTACTAGCGACCCGCCCCGGCTTCGCACGGGTGCAAATCAGTATTAATGCTGATACTAAATACTGCAGCGTTTGCAATGTAAGCGCTATAAATGTGTTAATTTACGACATCATATTAAAAACCTCTAAATTATTAGTGTCTCTACTATTATATATTGTGAATGTTTTTTACATGAAAACCTTCCATAATGAATCACTCTATCTATTAAAAAATCGCATCAAAATCCGTTGCGTAGTTTTTAAGATTCAAGCATATATAGGGACAAACATAAAAAACCGTTATTGTTTTATACTATGTAAGGAGGATAAGGATAAAGAGTAAAAAGTTTCATTTAAAGTTGTAATTAAAGTTTTTGTTTTCGTCTCGCTTGTTACCTTTTATCGGTGGTCGCAAATGTTTTGTAAAACTTCAATGGCACGGTACTTTCGTAAAAAAACCTTAGCTTCAAATTCAATAGATTTAACTTAAATTAAGCGTTCAAAATCAGAACTGGCATAGTGTGAACACCAACTGATATATCTTACCTCACAACTGGCGCCAGTTAGTGTCCAAATCATGCCAGTTTTAGGCCAGCGGTGATCTTGAGCGCTACTGGCCAATTGGAGTGGCCTGGTGTGAACCGGTCTTTACTATCAACAAGAAGGGTCAGGTTGGCAACCCTGTTATTTTTAAACCTACAAACGTCAAGGTGGACGATTATAAAGTTCATAATGGGTTATCAGTATTGATTAATTTCGTTGATGTTATTATAAAAACACTTCTATATAAAACAGAGTTTCGACGACATACAATTCGATTTTATAACAAAATGAACAGTAAATTACTCAAACAGTGTTACAGTACAGCGTTTTCAAAGTTTTGTCCAACTTCGGGGTCACTGGTAGAGAACAGTATAAATTCAGCACAGAGGAATATAAACTTTAAGGTACGTTTACATCTTAATTCCAATTAGGGACAATAAAGTTTTTGTATAGTTAAACTTATTGGAATTCAAACACATGTCAATGAGAGGTTAACTTAACTAATTTGAAACAAAAGTAAGTAATATCACGTACTATGTGCTAATAACATAATTGTTACTGGGAAACTTGAATATATTACGCATGTAGTGACGATATAAAACTGATGTTATCAAACTGTCGAAACAAATAAGAATCAACATTTGTTTGTGATTGCGTTATGAAGATAACATTATGAGGTCAATTCGTCCGCGATCTTTGTATTAAAAGACCTTAACAATTATTCGCATCTTAGTCAGTACGTGATCGTCAGTTGTTTAACATTAATTAAACCTAAATTACAGACTTTTATATCAAAGAAGTTTATACATAAATCAGCGATAATGAACAGTCTTTTGAATGGTAATTTATGGGACACGGACCCAGAGCTGTTCGAAATAATTAAAAAAGAAAAGCAGCGACAACGACATGGTTTGGAGATGATCGCTTCTGAAAATTTTACATCAGTACCAGTACTACAATGTTTGAGTTCCTGTCTTCACAATAAGTATTCGGAAGGAATGCCACATCAAAGGTAAAGGTTCTATTTGTGAATGATTAACACAAATACTTTTTAAATGAGCGATCAACTTAAAAATCTACTCACAATCCAGTAAAACTTAGAATTCCTTAACAAAATCTCATCTTAACTTTCATATTGTTTATTTAAATAACTTCAAATTTTTTTTCATAATTAATTGTGAAATTCATAATGCTATGATATGATGTAATAATGTTTTTATTTTACAGATACTATGGAGGAAATGAATATATTGATGAAATAGAAATTTTAGCACAAAAGCGTTCCCTTGAAGCATTTAGACTGAGCGGAGAGCAGTGGGGTGTCAATGTTCAACCTTACTCAGGTATAAATATGTAAATAATACTTTCAGCATGTTTTGATTAACGAAATAATTCTATTTCCAATGGAAAGTCACCATTTCTTTTCGTTTACTAAGAAAAAGTGATAGGAAGTAATTGTTTTGAATCATACTTATTTTTGCTGAGTTTCGTACTTATAAAAAAAATATAATAGAGATATAATAGAGTATATGTAATGAAACCTAATATCTGAGAAAAGATTGTATGCAAACAGCATTGCAGTCTCCAAAACTACTGATCCTATTTGAAAAAATCTTTTACTGTTTGGCTACACTATAAGGAAAATATAGAATACAGTCGAACCTGTATAACCGAGAGTCCACGGGACCGCGATATTGTCTCACTTATAGAGATTTCTCTCTTATCCAAGTTTCTCGCTTATGGAGGTAGCTCTTCGGGACCAGAGAATGACTCTCGCTTAAAGAGGTTTTCTGCTTATGCAGGTTTGACTGTACATGACTTATTATTCAACTTGGACAAAGTTGTTGCAACAGCCATAAACGAAATATCTAATTCAGGTTCTCCGGCGAACTTTGCGGTTTACACGGGTGTTGTGGAACCTCACGGAAGGATTATGGGATTAGATCTACCAGATGGTGGTCATCTAACTCATGGCTTTTTCACCGCTACAAAGAAAATATCTGCCACATCCATCTTCTTTGAAAGCATGCCTTACAAGGTGAATATAAAATATATTTATTTAATAAACTATTTAATGTAATATAAACAATATTTCAAGGTTGATTATTTTATCTGGTCGTACACTTGGATATCATTAACAGTATAAAAATACAATATTATTCATAAAGACATAAAAATAGTTAATAACTTAAAGGCTGTTTAAATATAATGTAAGCAGATTTTTAACAAATTTTGACTCATCTCCCCCTTGTCATCAAAAGTAAGGAAAGCTCTGGCCTCCCTCCACTTACGTAAACATTGGTACTCAGTTAGTATTCATTGTTTAATACTTGAATGGCCCCCTATCTATTTTTTTACTTACTAGTTCTTGTGCGCGACTTCGTCCGCGTGGAATTAAACAATATAGCCTGTGTTACTCGGCGATAATGTAACTTTCTAATGGGGAAAAAAATTTGAAATTGGCCCAGTAGTTCTTAAGTTCTTTAAATATATACAAAAATACGAAGTTTCTCTCTTTACTCATATAATACTATGTACAGATGTTTACATTGTTACTCAGTTTTTCGCATGCTTGGATGGCCACATATCTATTTCATTACTTAATTTTCAAGTTAATTTCTTACAGGTGGATGCTAAAACTGGTTTAATAGATTACGACAAGTTGGCTGAAACAGCAAAGTTGTTTAAACCTCGTCTTATAATAGCTGGTATCAGTTGTTATTCCCGTTGTTTGGATTACAAGCGTTTTAAGCAAATCGCTGATGAAAATGGCGCTTATTTGATGGCTGATATGGCTCACGTGTCTGGACTTGTGGCTGCGGGTAATAAAAATTCAAATATTTTTCTAACATTTGTAACAAAAAGAGTAATTTCGACTTAAACTTCGGCGGTAAAAAAAATAGATATCACTTGTTTGATTCATTATTGCCTTAAATAATCAAACCTTTATTAATTACTAGCCTTTGTCCGCGACGCGGTATTAAAAAACCTTAATAAGTAGCCTATGTGACCATCCAGAGTATGATCTACATCTGCGGCAAACATTGAGATCCATTATTTAGTATAATTATTTGTTTCTAGGTGTAATTCCAAGTCCGTTCGAATATTGTGACATAGTAACAACAACAACCCATAAAACACTACGAGGTCCGAGAGCGGGTGTGATATTCTACCGCAAAGGTGTCCGCTCGGTGACAGCTAATGGTAGCAAAATAATGTACGATATTGAGAGCAAGATAAACCAGGCCGTGTTCCCCGGCCTGCAGGGAGGACCACATAACCACGCTATTGCAGCTATAGCAACGACCATGAAACAAACTATATCACCAGAGTTCATTGAATATCAGAAACAAGTATGTTAAGATTTTATTTTTCCATAGTTAATTTTTTTTTTTTTTGGGAGTGGCTTATGAATAGTCGAATGAGTGATCGGAACAATACTCTTTAACAATTTAGTTACCACAACTATGTAACTACAGATACATTTTAAAAACAAATCATATATGAAATCATTATCTTACTGCATTACCGTGGCTTCACCCATAATAGAGAAATAGATTTTTTGTAAAAAAAAATGATTGTTTCATATAGAAATATATCAATGACCATTTACTAACATAAAAAAAACAATATCCGTCAAAGTATGGTGTAAAAGAAAAACATTTTTTTATTTATTTATTTTATACAGGTAGTAAAGAATGCTAAGCGTTTATGCGAGGGTCTAATATCCCGGGGCTACGATATCGCGACAGGCGGTACTGACGTGCATCTCGCGCTGGTCGACATGCGCAGCGCGGGGCTGAGCGGCGCGCGCGCAGAGCGCATCCTGGAGCTGTGCAGCGTCGCCTGCAACAAGAACACCGTGCCCGGAGACAAGAGCGCCCTCAACCCTAGTGGGATACGACTTGGTAAAACAAAAAAAAGTGTTTTATTTTTTATAAGGTAACCAAAAAGTGATCCACCTCTCTTTAAGAGGCCAGCAACGTATTTGCAGTTCCTCTAGTGTTGCGCATGTTCGTGGGCGTCATGGATCATCTCAATCTTGCCCCTACTCTTACCCTATGAAGTCATTAAACCAAGTTCGCGATAAAAACGGAGACTTTGCTTCGGCGTAAGTCCGATTTTATCGCGAACTCGGTCTAATGAAGCCGTGGGGTAATAGAAGAAAATGTTCGGAGGAATAGGGGTTATAATAAGTTGTGTGTGAATAGAGAATAATAAAACTTAAAACGCACGAAATATGTATTAGAATAATAATATAAAGCTGTTTTGGTGTCAAATCTTATTTCAATTTAAACTATTAAGAAAAAAAATGTACTTAAACAATAATTATTTTACAGGTACTCCAGCTTTAACCACTCGTGGACTTAAAGAAGCTGATATTGATAGAGTTGTTGATTTTATCGACAAAGCTCTTAAACTTGGACAAGAGATCACGAAAATTTCGGGTCCAAAAATTGTTGATTTCAACAAAACTATAGAAGAAAATGCTGAAATTAACAAAAAGGTAGCTGATCTTAAAGATGAAGTGGAAAAATATAGCGCGACATTCCAACTGCCTGGCTATGAAACCTATTAATTAGTTAAAAAAATTATCAAAGATGCTTTTAAATCGTTCCTAAATCATTCGAATATATACATTTAAGTTATTATGTAAGAATAAATAGAAGATTTTTTGGTAAAGCTATAACATACTTTAGATGTATTTTACAAAATGTAATTGTTTGAAAGACAAATATTTTACTGTGCCTTTATACTACTAATTATAATAATAAATATTTTTTGTATATTTTACTGTATTATTTTAACATAAGATAATATTACTTTTAATTCTCCTACATGATGGACAATGGAGCGCCATTCCAGGAACTTTTCAAAAACGCGACTTCCTGTGCAGTCAAACAACACAATTCAAATGAGTAAAGTAAGTGCAAAACTAAAATAACTTGAAAAGGCTACTTCTCGCAGTAGAGCTTTACATGCCTAGGGGGCTTATTACGACAAAATATACCGTCATAATCAATATTTTGTATTAGATTTGTGCAGCGCCCTACCGGGTTTCAAGTATACCCACAAATCTCGTAACTCTATGGGAGCGTGGCGTTACGATTTTTTTCTCGTAAATATTCGTGATAAGCCCTCGGGCTTATAAAAAAACATGATAATATTTAATTTATGTAACGAAAGCTTCATTTTTTTAATTAATTAAAAAATAGGGGATATTTTCCTGTATTATCGAATATATTTTTTAACAAAAGAAAATAAGCGAAACGCCACTATGATAAAGATTATAAAGAAGGTTTGACGTCAATAAATTGACTGTTCTTGTTTAATTATCTGTATCTGTATCTAAATTTCGTCGTTCACCAAATTTTGCCTATATTTGTATGATGTAAATTGTTTTTGTGTCGCATAAATGTAAACTAATTTTGTTGGTGATGTAGTTTACATTTCATGTCAATTAACTCTTCCTATTTAATTTGAACATACGAGTAGGACAGTGCAATAATAAGTGTCGACCTTGTGAACTGTGTATGTATATTTTGTGTACAGACTGAAAGTGTTGTTAAAAGTATTAGTTATAAATCCGTAAAAGGCGCTTTGAAACTAAAAATTGCCTGATATGAATCTTGTTTTGTACATGGGAAGCGCAATCGATTAATTTTGGACGGTATTATGTATGCGATTGCGTGTGGTAAAGACCACCTGGAGATCAGGAGAGATTTGGAACTATGTTTACGACGACAGGAATGGTAGCAGCACCACAGCAAGCGACTAACCAGGTCGCGCAAAATGGCAGCACAACATTACCTCGATCTCATCATCAAAGAACAGGTATTGTTTCTTTTACAACTATAACATGTCCCAGTTTACAAGCTCTCGTAAATTACTGGAGCGAATCTGTTTCAATTCTCATATTGACGTTTTTATCTTTACTAGATTATATACAATCAACATTTATAATAAGTTTATTGACATTATGATGTTAATTAACAACTTTAGCAGGTTGAATTGTACATTCCTTATATTTCCAAGCAATTTTCAGTGTTCTCTTGCTTGATACCTTCATGTTTTTTTTTGTATAAGGTGTTCGGTAAATAGTCTTTTTAAATGTAGGCTATGTTTATAGGGAGGCCACCGGCAGCTCCTAAATCATATGACTACCTCCTGAAGGTGCTACTTGTAGGGGACTCTGATGTAGGGAAACAGGAGATTCTACAAGACCTAGAGGATGGTTCTGCTGATTCACCATTCTGCAGTGGAAGTGGTAATTTCATTTAAACATTACACAAAGCTTAAACTTTCTTCTTTCAAAGCTAAAAATAAATAAATTTATTTTTCACAGGGATACTTTTTGGCACTATAAGTAATTTTTAATTTATTGGAAACTAGTGTCCATTTTTCAATCATGATTGTGTAATCAAAATAAGTGTTTGTAATAATACACTTGGTATAATAAAATATAAAAATATGTTGATATAAGATTTAGTAATGAAACCGTCATAAGTAATGATTTCTTTCCAGCTTATAAAACGACAACAATCTTACTTGACGGTAAAAGGGTGAAGCTGCAGCTGTGGGACACATCGGGCCAGGGCCGCTTCTGTACCATAATCCGCTCTTACTCCCGTGGTGCTCAGGGTATCCTGCTGGTCTATGATATAACAAACAAATGGTCCTTTGACAGCATAGACAGGTGGCTTGAAGAAGTTGAAAAGGTAAGCTAAACTTTATTTAGCATATTATATTTAAACATTATCCTAACCTGGATAATTCAGAGTCCAAGGGATCACAATATTTGTCTTGCTTATAGTGATTTCTCCTCGGGACCAGAGAATGACTTGCTTATAGAGATTTCTCCCTTATCCAAGTTTAACTGTAGTCTGAATCATAAATAACTAGCTGTTGCTTGCGACTCCATTTGTGTGGAACAACACAGTAGCCTATCCATGTCCAGACATCTGTGTAAAATTTCACTAAGATCTGCTAATCCATATTGTAGATACCTGTAAACATTTAACCATCAAAGCATTGGTAACTTTTGCAGTCACATCTACAAATAATGCTAATCTTATTAAACAACCTCTTCCATTAACTGCTGTTTTCTAATTATTATACCTTGTTATCTTTTTTTATATAAACAATGGAGTAAACTGTCCTGTATTCAGTGATAGTTAATTGCTAGTTTAACTTATTTAATTTTAACATTCTATTCTAGCATGCACCGGGAGTACCTAAAGTGTTAGTTGGCAACCGATTGCATCTCGCATTCAAACGTCAAGTACAAGAGCGTGACGCGGAACTTTACGCAGCTAAGAACCATATGGCATTCTTCGAAGTCAGTCCACTCTGCGACTTTAATATTCGGGAGAGCTTTTGTGAGTTATCCCGTATGGCCCTACACAGGAACGGCATGGAGAGACTATGGAGAAGTAATAAAGGTAAATATATATATTTTTACAGACTTCAATTAATTTTTTTTATTCTGTAGAACAGTCTTTCCCAAAGTGGGCAATAACGCGCCCTTGTGGACGCTGAAGGGGGAGTTACGGGCTTCCGAAAAAGTTGGGAGCGCTGAGGAACGCGTTTGGGAACCTCTGCTGATGAAAATAGTTTCTGACTTATATGATATTGATGATGATATTATCTGTGTGTGAATTCTCAAATTTAAATTGCATGATTTAATTGTACCACTTAAATATTTCTTGTCAATAGTTTTCGGAATGTTTTAAAATTCCCTATTGTTTTCTAGTTATATTACGCAGCCGATGACGTATTTTACTAAGAATTTAATATTACAACAAAGACATGTCACCTAATTAACATATTAATCGAATTCCTATCTATGATTTGATTATAATTACTTCCTTATTGATTAACTCATATGTACATATTTATCCGAGGCTCTTACGGTGAAGGAAAACATCGCGATGCAACCGGCAGATATCGGCGCAGAAATTCAAAGATATGTGGGAAATTAACCAACCCGCTCTAGGCCAGCGTGGTTTACTAAGATCTAGTCACCGATTAGGATAGGCTCCGCGCATTTAGAGAGCTGGTGATGATGATGATCAGTAACAAATGTTTTCAGTTCTCAGTCTTCAAGAGCTGTGTTGCCGTGCAATTGTCGCTCGTACGTCCGTGTATGGGTTGGAAAGGTTACCGCTGCCGACCACTTTGAAGTCTCATCTGAAGTCGTATGCGATATCCGCCGCGCCCAGCAGACACCGAGCGCGGCCCCACAAGCACCCTCATAACACACGACTCAACTGTACAGGTCGGAATTCTTGCACTATCACGTGAACATTACAACTCCAATATCATTATGTCCAGTTTACAGTAATCCAGTGATTGATCTGCACTGGATTACAACTATTTTCAAAATTTGTCATTGGAATGCATAGTGTGTGTTCCAGTGTTAGTAAAACGTTTTCGGGTTATGATCCAGTAAAGGTACCAACTGGACTGGAATAATGTAAACTGGGTATTATTACCTTACAATATGCACTGATGGAATGGATTTATTCATGCCTTGTCTCAACTAATTTCTTATTGACTGTAAATGCCATTCGGATTTTGGTAATAAATATGCTATTTTTCTAGTCTATTTTATACATGTAAATGTTTCGGTTATTTGGCAAAGAGAGAAATTAAGTTTAATACATATTTGAATGTTTTGATTACATTACATTACATTTTTCAATATATAAAAATCTAAATAGTCTTGGTTTTGCTAAACAATCAGATCAGTATGATAATTGAAGCATTCAAATATACAAAAATGAAATAAAAAAATCTTACAACGAAAACTTTTAAAATTTTTGCACTGTCTTTGAAAAACGTTTTTATGTGAAATTAAATATGAGAGAAAGTTTGAAAATAATGTTGGTCACTTCACAAATATGACTATTTTCTACACAATTTGCTTCTAATAAAGTTAATTCATCATTTGTATAATTAAAAAAGGAAATACTTGAATTGAATATTTTGATGATATTCTACAACTATTCTGACATTTTTAATATATTAAATATGCAAACACTTTATAAAAAAAAAACTTTTTTATAGTTGAAAATTTTTCACTAATAACAACCAATATTTTGACTAGAAAAAGTGATGTAACAAAAAAAATCTGACATTTTTAATATATTAAATATGCAAACACTTTATTAAAAAAAACTTTTTTTATAATTGCAAATTTTTCACTAATAACAACTAATATTTTGACTAGAAAAAGTGATATAACAAAAAAACTTCCCTACTGACATTTTTCAATTTAGTTTCCTTCAGTAGTTGAGTAGTTCTAAAATCCGGAAAAATCCAAAATAATATAAAATAACTAAATGGAATGTCCAACTATATAAACAAATTACAGGCTGTAAACGACAACGGATTTGTGATTAGTATTATAAGGTATTTAATTTAAGGTAATGTTACTTAACAATTGTGAATATAAGCGTTATATATTTATAACAATGTGAATATGATAGCATCCATGTCCATTCTAATAAACTTATATGACGTGCCTAGTAATTAAATTAGCATTAACTATTATGTGGTGATATTAATAAGTACAGGCAGGTTTTAACAAAAAAATAAATAAACTGAAACTCAGTAGAAACTTCAGATCTATAGAACTTAAAACTAGCTGTTGTTCGCGACTTCGTCCGCGCATAATTAAAAAATTCAACCTCTGTTACTCGGGGATAATGTACCTATGTAATGTTGATTTTGAAATCGGCCCAGTAGTTTTTGAGTTATTTTAAAACATATAAAAATACAAATCTTTCACTTTATAATAAAGATAATACAAGGGAAAATAATAATTGTAAATGGATCACTTAAGTAAAAGTATTGACTCAAGAATAATGCAATAATTCTGTATTAATGCATAAAGTTATTTTGACATTGTATTGCAATCAAGATTAGTGATATAAATAATTTCATAAAAATCTGATAAATATCTTAAATGACATCTCAATATAGAGAGTACAGTATTAAAGCTTGTTTCATATTTACTTACGTTCCGTTTAAAACATTCTTGTTTGTACTTTTTGTGCACATTTGTGACGTCACCGAGAAAAGGTTTGCACTTATCAACTCTTGGCCTACAGCGCTCCGCACCACCACACAGTCGGCAATGATCGTATATTGCTATATTTAATAATTTTGTACCCTGTATAGTTTTAATGGTTAAATCTAGTTCTTTTTACGTGTGAATATAAAATACCAATTTTATCTAATGTATTTTTTATATTTTGTATTACTCGTGAATGTAGTAATTTGAACACCATGTATTCTAAATTTTTTGTTGTTGTAATGGCTCATTCAACTTTGTTCATTCAATATGTGATTAATTTAAGATAAAAATACTTTTTTTACATAGTGTATACTTGTCCAGTAAGAGCAGTATAAAATTTGTAGATAAAGGAGATTGCTATTTGTCTAAATTAAAAAATGTATTCTTTCGACACGTAACTTGTAGCACTACTGTTTTTGTAAGAGTTTTAAGATCCTTAATATATGAATTATTCGACCTTCATAGTCCATTAATATAAGAAATTCGTGTATACATTTTGTCTAAATTGTATTCTTGTTTCATTCATGTAACTTGAATTTTACAATTGCAACTCAAAAATGTAACATAATTGGGTATATCGGCTATTTTCTTAGTATATTTATATTATACATTTGCATTAATTTTTAGAAATAAGTCTCCATATTGTAATCGTAATATGACAATATTTTAATTTTGCATTTACCGTTCGCTCGTATTTACTGGAATTAATCTTCGTAAATATGTTGTCTCTTTGGAAATTATTATCAAGTCGCCTCTTATATAAAGTACAAACCAAGTTTTTAACCTAACACATAAAGGAGCCCAAATAAAATCAGTAATTTGTTAAACCATTTATTTTTTATCTTTACAAATGCGATAGTTTCTGGTGTCGACGAATATTATGTTAATATTGTTTTTTTATGGCTCTAAATTTTACGGTTGGTTATATTTTCAATATAAATTGCTTTGGACGTGTACGAATGTATAAAAATAACGGTATCAAACAAATTTAGTTCAATCCGTCCCTAGTACGTAACTTAAAGCCTTCGACTACGTGAAGAATTTTGACATAAAACGTTTTTTTTCTTTTACTAACTTTACTAATTAATTACTTAAATAATTACACACAAAATATGTTAGCTTACGTTGCATAATTTCCCAAAACAAATTATCACAAATATATACTCCAAATTCATAGTGACTTATAAATTACGATATGTTTAGGAAATTAAGTCATGTCCTTTTGTAGACTTCTGAAGACCACAAATTGTTCTTGGGTTTGATAACGTTTAAAAGTTGATGAACATAGTTTTGGTTCTAGATCCTATATAATGATGTACTTTTTGTCATATTTACTATAACGCATCTACTTGATGTAAATTATTTTTAACCCTTACATAATTAACAAAGATAAGAACTGCTAGTTGCTAATGTAAATTGCTTCTTATTTTATTTTATAAATGTCTGTATTCATAATTGTTTAATTTTTTTCAATATCATGATTTTCGAAATCGATTAACGCGTTAAGAAAAATTCATGTACATATTATCTTTTATTTGTGATAGATTTTAGTTCAATATAATCCAAATATACTAACGCCAACTAAAAGTTTGGTTCATAAAGTCATAATGTTATCACTACTATTGTAAGTTGTGAATTAAAACTAATTTATAATAATTTTGTGTGTTTTAATGTTTATTACCATCCTGCCAGTATCCACCCGCTGTGGGACATTAAATTCCAAAAAAATTAAGCCATGGAATAGAAACTATTTGAAAGTATACAAAACGCTTTTTCGTTTACTAAAGGGTAAGCTAATGGCACTAGTTTTTTCGGTTATGTTTCTATTTTTTTAAATCCCGAAACAATGTGGTATTTGATAACGTGACAATACTGCTAGCAAAAATAAGTAATTTAACAGTATCGCCAGTTTATAGTTACGAAACGGATGCGTCGAATTATCATGAAATGAGTTTTGGTTCAAAATTAAGGTTTTATACAAAAAGCTACGAGATTCAATTCATCTGGTAGGTATACTAGATTAGACATATTGTAATGTTAATTACATGTATCACTACTTCACTATCGGCCGAATGTTCAAACGCCAGTCAAATTTAAGCGTCGTTTAAAATCTATGTGGCGTCAAAATTAAACGAGATTGCCTTAGAATTTGGAGCTTAATTGTGGACTTAACATGTAAGACGCTTTTTAATATTAGAGTGGTGTTTGAAAATACTCTCATATTTGTAATTAGTATCATTTAACCCATTTTTCCTTTGCTTGACGACTAAGGTGTGCTGTGCGTCTCCTCCTCCGAAGATTATGGGTAGGCAACGCATCTGCAAATGTAGATGTCTATGGGCAGCGGTCGCTTCGCTATTTCAGCGAATTAAGGTGGCCGCTTGCTCGTTTGCCACTTATTAATATAAAAAAAAAAGGAGCTAGGCCGGAATATAAAAGTTGAAGACATAATTAAGTATTATAAATAACCTTGTACGTCCTGTGCAACAGCTTGTCAATAATATCCATTGACAACCATCTGCGTGGCGCCTGTGTGCTTTCAGAGAAATAT
>QDHC01005561.1:276776-288855 GCA_013186455.1 Papilio dardanus tibullus | reverse complement strand
AATTCATAAACATCAGCGTTTGCAGATGCGTTGCTTGCCTTTAATTGACAGAGAAAGGGACGCACAGGAGATGATTTTGGAAAAAGTTTGGGACATGTAGAATTTTGACTACTAAATTATATTTTCCCGCAAATGCTGAAGTAACTTATGGCCAAATTGAGCTGCCTAACTGGTCTTGTACTGTCATTTGGCATTACTTTGGTGTCAAAGAAATGTAAAAAAAGTAGTACAAAAAAGGTAAAGACGAGAAAAATGGACATAGCATCGCATGTATGGCTTCCGTCTCGTCTTACAATATCATTTTACTACCATTAATCCTGTAAACTGCCACTAATTTAAGAAACGCGTAAAGAAAGTAAAGCTTTTAACTATATTTTTTAAACTATAATACATTTATAAGCTTAGAGATGCAAATCCTGTACAGAATCGATTATTCTATTGAAAAAATAATACAAATTAAATGATTCGAGTCACTGTTGACCTTCTAAAATTCTATAAAAACTTTTGTTTCATTGAATTTATAATCGACATTATCAATATCCTCCTTGTACTGTATAAACAGCGTTTCCGTCGATGTCATATGTTTATAAAAACTAAACGTATTCATTGTCTTTAGAAAGAAATGTTTCGATTGTATTTACATTTGACCCTGAATCGAGAATTTCAATAAAAGATAAGTTTATAGAAACATGGTCAATTGTTTACGGCTTATAAGCCACTTTGATATAACTAGAATGAATTGCCTGTGTTCGCAATTGACCGTAATGAATAGATTACTGTAGGGTAGTTGGAAATTAGAACATACCTTAAACAAACTTAAAATAAGGTATTTATTGAAACTTACCTATAACTAGAAACATTTTCCCTTGCTGCATCGCTGTATATGCAAATGTATGGTGCGTCAGAAATGTTATAGTAAACTCGAGGCCGGAGTAAATGAACAAATACAAAAAGTAGATCAGTCCCAACCTAGATAATACTTTGTTTTGATGCTGTGACAAATTTTCAACAGCGGAGAACTTCAAGAGGTGCCAAGGGGACACATATTCTATGGCTTTAGAGAGAGACAGTGATAGTGGTGCTCTTTTATCCTGAAAGAAAAAGCCTTATAAGTATGTAGAAGAAAAAAAAATTACATATTATGAAAATACATAATAGACCCGTTATCCACATCCCGTGATTGATTAATATTTCCATAAGCCATGTACCTTTTCCATTATGAATAAAAGCCTAAAAGGGGGACCGCTGTATGGAAAAAGAGATTTTAAATTATCAATTACAGGCATAATAGACTGAATAAACAAACCTTAGACAATGTTTCCGGCAAAAACAAGAATACAAGTGCGATGTTCGCGAGTGATAAAGAGAGAGCATATAAAGCAGGTTTCTGACCCCAAAGGCCGAAGTTAGCGTCGTTCGTCTTCGCGAACCACGCGCCTGCCATCGGACCTACTATGAATCCGATAGAAAATGCTAAACCTACGAGAGCCTGAAATAAATACAATGTTTTAATCTTAAAGAAAGCTTATCAATAATTTGCATAACCAATAATAGTTAAGGTATTTCACATGAAAAACTAAATCAATCGACTTCGAGGATGTAAAGTTTCATAATAAAAAAAATAGTTTCTCACCATTCCTCGTGCCCTAGTCTTCTCTCCTGAAGCATCGGTGACAACGGCCATACTGAGGCTAACATTAGCCTTGCTCAAGCCTCCTATAAACCGAGCTAATACAAACATACTGAACGTACTTGCACAACTCCATAGTGCGTGAGACACTGCTATACCCGTCTAGAAAAAAATATTATGATACAAAAACATTTTGTACTATTATATTATATATTTTTGTATAATGTCATATTAGAGTAATTGTGTAAGAATGCTATACTGTTGTTAATAAATAAAAAAAAATAGTAGCTTTCACATGTAACTACGTCATTTCGGATTTTTAAAAAAAAGTAGCTTACGAGTTCTACCAGACAATGTCTGTATCAATTATCATAGAGATCCATTGAGTCATTATAAAAATATCTTCTAACAAACAATGATCTAAGCATACACATTTATATTTAATATTAGTAAGATTATGAGTAACAGAAATATTGTTTCAGTGACTGATGAGAAATAGAATAATAATAAAACTGAAGTACTTTTAAAAATATTAAAGACCACACATAGTTTAACCAAACTGGTTTTAGTTTAATTCTGTAATTAAAAGGTAGGATGTAAGCTTATAATCATCATTAACTTAATGATTGAATTAGGAAATCATTATTTCAAAGGAAGGAAATTTTCACAGCTATTTATCATTAATAAATGTAACGAACTATAAGAGGGAAACGATTTAAAATCAATTAAATGCATATTGCTTAATTGCTAATTGCAATACCAAACAATAACTTTTTTGTGGGTATTTGTGGAACATTTTACATCTAATATCTAACACTAATTCTGAAACATACTTGTGTTATCTTTGATATGGAACATCTCTTATATTTTATCATATTCTATTTCAACTTATAAGATATACAATCTACGAGTACTTAACATTAATTCATGTGATACTAAAGCAAAAGGTATTGCCTAGACACTAATAGATACAACAAAATATTGCTATTAACTTGCTATTATGATAAAGTTTGAATGGATGTTAATAAAATTTTTCACAGACTCAGAACAGTCCAGAACAATCATAAAGAACTTTGTTAATTTAAAAAAAAGTAGTCTAATATAAAGTTAAAATTTAATTTAAAATTAAAAATGACTAAATCAAAAATCATTCTTAAATACTTACCAAGCAAATTAACAGCATAGGTTTTCTTCCGTACGCATCAGATAAGCTTCCGACAATAGGGCTTGTGAGGAATTGTAGGAAACTGTACATAGAGCCAAGCGCTCCTCCAAATAGCACCGATGCAAACCTGTCCGGTGCACCAGTCAATTTCTGGAAGCTTCTCACAGCATACACCAATGACGCATACAATGAGTTACCTTTACCTTCCTCCTTGTCGTAATAATCAAGTAATGACGGCAACAACGGTAAAATCATAGTAAACGCTAAAAGATCCAAAAGCAAAGACACAAATACTAATCCAATAACTTTCCCTTTTTGAATATCATCGCTTTTATTTTCTATTTTCATTTCGTTATCATGCAAACCATTTTCTTTGTAGTTGTTGTTGTTTTTTCTATATTTTAAGCCTTCATCAGATAGGTTATCCTAAAAATAAAAAATAATATTAAAAATTAATTCCAAGTATTAAATTTAACTTTACAACTTTTTTAGTTCGTAGCCCATTCTAATTAATACCCACTGTTATTTGATACATAAATTGTAACTTATAAATAAAAGTACAATATCGCAAAAAAATAAATAAAAACATTTACAATATATTGTTTACGCACCATTGTTTATGAAAAGCTATAAAGGGTGACTGATAGACTGATTTTATGAAAAGGAATTTCTAAATGCATCGATTAATTAAAATACTAATACAACATTAATAGAACTTGTTTTAAAGAAGAAACTTTCACTTTCACTCCCTCCCTCCATCGCCAGCTGCTAACTGCCAAATTGACAAAACAGAAAATGGATTTGACAGATTATTCATTTGATTTCAAAGATTATTTAACGTCTCTACGTCAACGTATATGAGTTGTAGACAAAAAATAGAGGTCAGTGGTTATACCACAACCAAATAGAGTTTCAATACCATTACCAACTTAACAAACAAACCAAACGTCAAATGAAATGCATCGAATTTTAAGAGGAAGCCATTTTGTGAATTCTGTGCGTGTGTTTTTGATGTTCCAATAAAAGTTTTAAGCAGTAAGACATTCATATTTTGTTAACTTCAAGTTTAAAATGGGTGAAGATAAAGGTATGTATGCTTTTAAATGTATGGTATGTTGTATTTTATGGTCATTGTAATCTAAAACATTTCGGCGTCCATAGATCGGCGACGCAGATCTCGTTCGCGAGAACGACGACGAACAAGATCCAGATCCAGAGATCGAAGAGAGAAGAGGAGAAGTAAAACAAGATCACCATCCAAGAGGTCCCGTCGTCGCAAGCCTTCGCTTTATTGGGATGTACCGCCGCCGGGATTCGAGCATATTACCCCACTGCAGTATAAGGCCATGCAGGCAGCCGGACAAATACCCGCGAACATCGTTGCAGACACGCCGCAGGCCGCGGTACCCGTCGTCGGATCAACAATAACAAGACAGGCGCGGCGTCTGTACGTCGGAAACATACCATTTGGAGTCACTGAAGAGGAGACAATGGAGTTTTTCAATCAGCAGATGCACCTGTCAGGCTTAGCGCAAGCGGCCGGTAATCCGGTATTAGCTTGCCAGATTAACTTGGACAAAAACTTTGCATTCCTCGAGTTCAGATCCATTGATGAAACAACTCAAGCCATGGCCTTCGATGGGATCAACTTCAAAGGTCAGAGTTTGAAGATAAGGAGGCCGCATGATTATCAACCCATGCCTGGCACCGAGAATCCATCCATCAATGTGCCAGGTAAGTCAGTTTTCACATTCAGTAATTATTACACTTAATAAGGGTATTTATTGTTGAGTGAATTATCTGCTTACTTTTATGATATGGTTTAAGTTTCTATAACTAGAGATTTTTTTTCAGCTGGTGTTATAAGTACCGTCGTGCCAGATTCACCACACAAAATATTCATTGGCGGCCTCCCCAACTATCTCAATGAAGATCAAGTAAGTGGGTTATATTATTGAATTATATATAAGTCTACCTTATTTTAAAACAATGAAAACTATGGTCCGGGACAGAAAAAAGTATATTGCATCGACAATGTACTTAATTTGTTTGTGAACAAAATTCTTGTTCAATTTAACTAATCCTTTTGTCTTATTTAAATTAGTATGCAACATACTAAGTATATTTTCCTATCCCATAATAACCGAGAATTATAGAATTCTATAAAAACAATAAAACAATTCTAATAATAAAAGCTGACTGCCACTTACTATTCAAGCCGATCATAGGAGTTATATATATTATATTATAATTTCAGAATACTTGTAAAAGTGCAAACTAAAACTACGTAAATTATGTTTCAGATGAAGTACCATCTTGGGTGCAACCATCTGTGATGAAACTTGTATCTTGTATCATATCATAATCATGGAAAATATTGCACAATATGAATTATAAATTATTATTCCCGATGTAATATTTTCCATGGGTAAAAAAGGTGATGAATGCTCTTGCGTATACATATGAAAATCTCCCAAATAGACATTTTTGTAATGTTTTCCAGTAAATTTTGACCCGGATGTGACTTGCATAGATATTCTCAATTTTATCTTAGGTAGTTCCCATTATAAAGTGGTAGAGGCCGCTGCCGTTTTCAGGACGAGATTCAACAGTTGACAGGGCTATGGTGCAGCAAGCAGCGAACCGCGTTATATTTTGGTCCCTTTCAGGTATTTTCAGGTACTCGTAACGGAGATACATTCGAGACAAGTAACTGATAGTTTGCTTTCTGCCCCTCCCTAGCATAGATTTGGCACATTCGCGGCCCGCGTGTCACTGTTGTCTCTCAGTCTCACACAAGTCTCGTACTTGCCCGAGACGCCGGCACGATAAGGCAAGTCAGCTCCATTCACATCTCATTCTAACATGCACCTAGTCGCAGGTCAGATTGAAATATTATATGTATGCTGCAATTTATATAACGGGAACTAAACTATTGTTCAGTATTAGTCGTAACGATATATAATAAAACTATTATTATATATAGACCGTGTTCAGGTGTGAATGGCTAAAGACTTACATGTGGATGTGTATGACAGGTGAAGGAACTGCTGATGTCGTTCGGTCAGCTCCGAGCTTTCAATTTGGTGAAGGACTCCTCCACGGGCCTCAGCAAGGGCTATGCTTTTGCTGAATACGTAGATATATCCATGACGGATCAGGTAATTTTAATTATTTTTTTAAACAACAGTAGGTGTTGCCTACAACTTCATAAGCCCTTAAAAATAACTTAGTAAGGTGCCTAATCTAGACAGTAATTTATCTAACACTAAGGCTTCATTAGCCGAGTTAGCAATGAAAACGGTGATTTTGCTTCGGCGTAAGGTCGGTTTTTGCGTGACATCGGAGAGATCAATTTCACTCTGACTCATTCAACTGATTTGGAGTTACCATTTGACTTTGTTATTGATATTTTGTTTTTTTTTTAAAGGCAATTGCAGGTTTAAATGGAATGCAACTAGGAGATAAGAAGTTGATAGTGCAGCGCGCAAGCATCGGCGCCAAGAATTCTACGTTGGGTGTGTACATACAATGTAATTGAAACCAAATTTATTTTATTTTTTCTAACCCTTTTATCTTTGTAGCACTATTTCTACTTTTGTTTACTTACAAAGGTATGATGTAGGTCAAGATTGGCTTGCATGTTGACAACATACCATATATGTGTTCTGTGTTACTTTTGTTTCAAATGGGGTAAGTCAGATTTAATTTAATAATTTTATCATCAAGAATATGACCATTAATGAATATTGAATATTAATTGCAAAAAACTAAAAAGCTTTAAAACTTTAAAAAAATGTATTTGACATATACAGAATGTTCAAAATTTTGTGTGATCAAAATTAGTTTGGACCATACTTTGTTTATGTACCTATAATTTCGAAATTCCGTATAAAAACAATATTAAAATATAATATATGTGTACAGCGATGACCGGCGCGGCTCCGGTGACGCTGCAGGTGGCGGGGCTGACGCTGGCGGGCGCGGGCCCCGCCACGGAGGTGCTGTGCCTCCTCAACATGGTCACACCGGACGAACTGCGCGACGAAGAGGAGTATGAAGATATTCTCGAAGATATTAAGTAAGTTCACCATTTCTATTTCATGTAGCCTTAGTACTGTTTAGTTTAAAATAAATTATTTATTTGTCTATACTTATAAAGAGAAACTTTGTATTTTTGTATGTATTGAAAGAACTCAAAAAATACTCAATTTTTTTACTTCAAAAAACTTTTTTTTTAAACTTTAACTGTTAGAAAGGTACATTATCCCCGAGTAACATAGGCTATATTATGTAATCCCATATGGACGAAGTCCCGAACTACAGTTAGTCAAGTATAATATGAAATACTAGCTATTGTCGTTTTAAAATATTGCTGATAAATTATTGTTGTTTCAGAGAGGAGTGCAACAAGTATGGCTGTGTCCGCAGTATTGAGATACCGAGACCTCTGGAGGGTGTTGATGTGCCCGGCTGTGGGAAGGTAACTAGCCATTAGCCTTCAAAAACACAATCTACAGGGTGTTTCACATTTTTATAATTGCTGGAATGTTTCTAATTGCCTTTATTTTGTTTAGGTGTTTGTAGAGTTCAACAGTATCGCTGACTGCCAGAAGGCGCAGCAGACGCTGACGGGGCGCAAGTTCAGCAACAGGGTCGTGGTGACGTCATACTACGACCCCGACAAGTACCACCGCAGAGAGTTCTAACCTGTCTGTCTCACATTCTAAATAATCTCTTAATATATCCAAATCAGACATTCAAGGTTCAATAAAATGATTAAATTCGGTTTCATTTAATTTATTGGTGGTTTTATTTAAAAAAAGTCACTCACACATATCGAAAAATGTCACATTTAACAAAAAAAAAAATTATTAGAGTCGAAGTAATCTGCGGATCAGCGAGTTTTTATTAAAAAAATATTTTAAACTTAGTCTAACTTTAAAAGTCGTATAATTAATGAAATTTAATCGATTAACTTATAATTAAACATCTTCGTTCTGTAACGCGGGCTGGTACGTGTTGAGAGAGCCGGTCTCAGAGGAGAGCACCAACTTGCGCATCACTACGTACAGGACTCCGCCCACGAGGAGCATCCCTATCCCCGCCATCAGACTGATCGCCCATGCCGGTACAGCGTTGCCATCTTGAAGAAAACATTTCATTAAAAAATTGCGCCATTTTTATATTACCAATGTGAACTACGAGATTGCTATCTTTTTTTAAAGGTAATGAGAGCCACGGTAATATTGAAATACAGGTGTTACGAAAATTGAGTCGCAATGGTTGTTGGATAAATTCTTATAACTCAAATAACAAGGTTTTAAATGGGCTGAATTGAATTTTATTCTGTTTTGCTAAAAGAAGTCGGTTAACAAAATACGAAATCAATGGCTCACGGTAATAAGTCCTTGTCATAACACGTCTTCCTCTAAGGATTTTTCTTCTCGCTTCTGCTTCTTGAGCGATTGTGCTCAATATAACTGAAAATGACACGGAGTAAATTAAAAAGATATTAGGTCTTCGCAATTTCATAGTTTCATCAAAGATCCAGTTTTGCCTTTTGACAAGAAACTTAGTTTTTCAAGTATTAAGTTAAGCAAAACTATTATGAAACACTTTTACCATATTTACCCAAGAATGTGCTTGCCTTATATTGTAGAATTTATTTTTGAAAATAGCTTACCTACTTAACAAGTTACCGTATAATCTGATTTACCTAGGCCATCATGAAATACACAAAGAAATGCTAGAGCTTACCTAAAATAGCGGCAAAGTAGAACAGTAAGGGCTTCTTTTGAGACATCGTTGTAATTTTATTAAAATATTTTACCAGGTATTTACAAAATACAAGGGGATTTTTATAAAACTTGTGGTTACGGTACGACACAAGAAGCACGGGTGTGTTTTTAGCACAGGCTTATCACTCCGAGATAAGATAGTGATTACTAATAAACGTGAGTCGTCCCCGCTTTGTACTTGTGAAATACTTTGTATTTTAAACAGGATTCTATGAAAATTATAATTTAAAGACGATGGTTTTACTCGCACCTGGATTTAAAAAAGAACGTAGTGCAAGGAGAGAACAAAAGACTTCGCCGTGTAATTATGTTGTTGTATCTAAGATTGTAACTAGCATCATGTTGTATGAAATAAACAAAAAAGTTATTAATAGTTAAGCTAAGGCTAACATTTGTTTTGTATCTCATGTTCTCCCATAAATCCAATGAAAAGGGACCTTGGCATGGATTCATTATTCGGATTGTAGGGCATAGATTTTGCTCATTAGTAAGAAGCCTTTAGGAGGTAATTTCAAATTAAACTGTAGATTTAGCGATGTTGCTGTAGTTTGTATTATGTTGCTTCGTAATTCTTCAGTGTAAACAAATGACCGGATTTTCTCTTTCTGACTATGAAACACAATTACAAGGTCACAACGTGAGCCTATCATTCCTGCCCGGTTTTCTCTCGTTATTTGCATAGTGGAGCTTCAGATATTCGTAAAAGAAGAGATCGACACTCTATGACAAATTGACAAGCACTGACAGGTGACAGATCTGCCAGCTGACGGCAGTTGTATAAATTATATTTTTGTACTTGTGCCTTGCCTAATAAGACTAATTAACCTTATCTAAATATCACAAAGTTATCCTATTTTATTATTAAACCACACTAAATCAAATTTGATGCAAAATGGCTACTAGTCGCTTAGAAAGAATTGGTACAATATTTACAAGGTATGTGAGTTGATGCAAAACTTATGAAAAAATAATAAACACTAGCTTTTTAAATAAAAAAAAAAAGCACCGCAAATTATGTTGGCGGGGATTTTTCTTACTTTTCCCGCCAAAATGTTTATATACTTTCAATGCATGAATTGTCCCTTTTAATATACATTATTGTTATAGAGTTGAAGGCCTTCTTTCGCGTGGAGCAATGAAACCTGATGACCGGCCACTTTGGTTTGATGTGTACAGAGCATTTCCTCCGAACGAAGAACCCAAGTTTGCTAGACCTAAGCCTGAGGTAAAATCAATTAGACAAATTCTGTATAAAGAGGATGCCATTAGAGCGTAAGTAAAATCTATCTAAATTACTTATAAATGATGCTTTAAATATGCTTTCTTTGCTTAATAATATTTTATATCCTGTGTTTATGTGAGATTTTTTAACCTGTAATTAAAAAAAAATATTACAGAAAGTTCCATGCAGAGGGCCATGGTTTGGGAATAAATATGTTAAATCCGTCAGGGGAGACTCAAACTAAAAGATTAATACAACAATATGAAAAGCTCAAATCTGAAGGAGTGCAAGAAAATGAACTAATTGAAAAAACAGTTGCTGCTGTTTCTGCGGAAAGACAATTAGCTTCCAAGAATACTCCTAAAAATCCAGATTCAGTCACTGCTCAAGTATTAGGCAGTGCAGATATAAAAAACATATTCAAAGAATGAAAGTCATGATACATTTTTAGCTTGTAGTTTAATAGTTTATAATGTATAGAAGATTGTAAAAATAAATGTGTGTTATGAACTTGTTTTTTTATTACTCTTGTATCAGTTAGAAGATCCAATAGTTCAGCCAAAGCACTCATATTTTTAACAGGGGTGAAAATATCAAGTAAATAATCTAAAACTTAGAAGCCTCGAGTGTTTTATTAAATACACAAATTAGAACGATTATTGGAAACAAAAAAGATTAATTAGCAGAAACTTTAATTATAGAAGAGTTTTATTTAGAGGTATTAAATTAAAAATTGTTTTGCATAGCTTGAAAAAAGGTTTTTTGTAAATGTTCCCATTCATTACGTTTTATTTTTGAGACAAGATTATCTTGCAATTTTCTCATATCCTCTTCTAATTCTTCTCCAAGTTTATTGGTCTCTGCTTTATGGTCTGCTTCCATTACTTCACACCTGATATAAAATAATAAAATTTACAATATGACAATAAATATTATGATATTAATATATGTTAAAACGAATTATTGTGTTCATTACTCTTTTTTAAATGCACCATGGATATCTTTCAAAGTCTTCAGTTTTTGTTTGTGTGAGTTAGTAGATTGCTGAATGCATTTCATAAACGATGCCGTTAAGTGTTCCAACTTCTGTTCATTTTCTTTTAAAACATTGTAATCTGCCTCTAGATTAGTTACAACTTCCATTAAACTCTTGAGTAAATTGTCGTACGTTTGTTTCCTGGAAAGTAAAATAAATAAAACAAATAAATATGACTATAAATATATGGCAATGTATGAGCAAAACAGCATTTTATAAAATACTTACCTCGTCTGGATTTGGTCATTCATAGCATTGACTAGTTTTTGACGAGGCTCGCTGCTAATTTCGATGCTTTCTTCGTTTTTCTTTTTCTTGCATCCGGTGATATTATTAATAAATTTTCCCGCCCCTTGTGTTTCATTTCTTGGGCGTTTTTGTACCTTTTTGTTCTTAGCTGAGATTTTCGAATAGTCCGATTCATCAAAGTCTAAATCATCAGACATGAAGTTTAGTTGAGTTGACTTTTTCACAGACATTATTTAATCGTGAAACAAATAAATTGTAGTTATTAAATAGCTAAGAGGTTAGTTCACGTACCGAGGGAAAACTTGAAAGAAAACTGATTTTCCCGCGTAAAAATGTAAAGACAATTAAAATATTTTCTTTTGTAAAAAGCAAAGATCCTAATGTACATTTATACCGGTAAATAGTATTTCGTAAAATAATTGTAATATTAATTAATTAATTATATTTTTTCGTTTCAATAAGGTCAAATAATTAATTTAGAAAATACAATAAATAAATCCGTGATATTTTTTTTATTTATAATTAGCGATCCGCCCCGGCTTCGCCCGGGTGCAAATCGGTATAATGCTGCAATAAAAAAATCGTAAAAAGTAAATAATAAAATATGGTTATTGTGGGTTATGCCTAATTGATAGACATATACCATCGCAGACTTTTTTAAGTTGTACAATTCTGTAGTACATTATTTTGATCTAACTTGTAGGGTTCAGGGCGCGTTTGCATTGCAAACGCTAAAAATATGTTAATTTACGACATCATATTAAAAACCTCTAAATGATCAATGTTACTCTACTACGAGTATATTGTGAATGTATTAAACATGAAAACCTTTTTTATGAATCACGCTATTTATTAAAAAACCGCATCAAAATCCGTTGCGTAGTTTTTAAGATTCAAGCATATATAGGGACAAACCAAAGATATATTATACTGTAGATGGAACACTCGATACCTAAAAGTGAGGCATTTTCTTTGA
>QDHC01005561.1:256645-276735 GCA_013186455.1 Papilio dardanus tibullus | reverse complement strand
CTTTCTTGGCACGCTTTTTAACGTCAAATTAGTATGGAGTGCTACCTCTATGTATAATATCTCTTTGGGGACAAACATTAAAAAGCGTTATTGTTTTATACTATGTAAGGATAACAATAATCATAAATAGATGTCTGATCTATGAAAATGTTAAGTAATGGATTAAGCTTTCTGGGTTTGATTAATTGTAAACTTTTAGAAATATGCATTGTTATTTCTCCCGCCCAATCGACTCATTCAGAGATACATTATGCAAAATAATTATTACAATCAAAGATATATTATATTATAGATGGAACACTCGAAGCTAAAAGTGAGGAAGAAGTGAGGCATTTTCTTTGACTTCTGGAGGTCTCACGTAGGGAGATTTTCCCTAGTGGTGACCTCTAAATTACTTTTGCCGACATAAAAGTCTGCCGAATATAACCTCTCTCTTTTCTCAAATTTAAATTTTATTTCATAGTATTTACTAAAGTTTAATATTATAATTAATCGAGACATTTTTAAAACGCTAATTAAAAATTTGGATTTAATTTTTTAAATAAAAAAATAATAATGAAAAACGAGAATTAACATTTTAATGAATATTTTAGTTTATTCTATTGTTTATTTTAAAAATTAAAAAAAAACACATTTTCCCAAACTTCTGATAATGATACTGGCAAGATTTTCTTTTTTAATTATTTCTTTCGAGGCACGCATTTTGACGTCAAATTACTATGGAGCGCTCCCTCTATGTATGATATCTCTTTGATTATAATATTATATATCCTCTCTACTTCTGTTCAAATATGTATAAGTCGGCAACTCATTATATTGAATACGGCTGCTTCTAGAAGGTAATTTTATACCAGGAAAAATAGTTACTTGTTTACAATCTTTTCAAAATAATCTTATTCATAAAATAAAGGTGTATAAGTCATCAATTGCTTTATTATTCTCATAAAATCTAATTACAATCTAAACACAACTCATTCAATATATCATTATAGTTAACCAATTTTATATCCGATACAAACACTATTTACATTATTTACAGTTTATATTAATATATACCATTAATTCATTTGTCTATGGTATTATGTATAATTGCATATTCTGTGGCAGAAATAAAATATGTGCTAGGACTGCGAGCGGTGCTTCCTGTAGCAGCGCTTGTCGGCCTGCCGCGTGAGGATGTCCGCCACCAGGTTGCGGTGCTTGAACACGCGCAGGATGTCCTCGCGCGCCTCCCCGACTCCCTCGCACACTATCTTGCTCCTCTGAATGTTACCCTGCAACAATAATTACTCATTTACTGTATAAACATTTTAATTTAGTATAAAAAACAAGCGGAAATTGTGAACATTGATATGTCACTGACCTCTATACATGGACAGGTTACGTTTATTTTATGGTTTTGTGTCTAAATTATTTTCGCCATTTTAGCGGAACAATGGGGGATTGTAAATAATAACAGAGATTAAACTGTAAGCAACATACATGCGTTAAAGTCAGAACGAAGCAAATGCAATTTCCAAGCAATAACTTATCCGTTTAATAGAGATCAGTGTAAAATCCCTTGACAATAAGTTCCGCATGCCTTCGGAAAGAATGTAGTAGTAGAGGGCTACGTTTTACGCAACCACGATTGGCGCGTATTTTTTTTGTTTAATATTTGGATATAAATGTATGATTGGCGCGTATTATAGTATTATGTATGTAAATGTATGTCTTTTGTACCTTGAGCAGTTCAAGTAGTGCGTGTTCGTGCGGCTGCAGCGCGGCGAGCGCGCGCGCCGGCGCCGCCTCCAGCGCGCGCAGCACGCCCGCCAGCTGCGAGCCCACGTCCGCCTCCAGCGACACCTGCGACACACACATTACTCATATACACATACAACTTAGGTAGGGTACTTTAATTTAAACATTGGAATATTAAAAAGTATTGTTTAATTTTATTTAGAAAACAAACATAAAGGATGACTAACGCTACAACGTGTCCCGTCCGGGCCCGAGCCGCGTGACTGACAGAGCACAATCCAGATATATTTTGTTTGAACACTGACGGTAGGAGCCCGGACTCGGCGGGGTGTAGCTTGAGTCATTTTATTAATATAAAGAATTGCTAATGCAATGAGGCAGTTACCAGGTCGTCCATTTGCGCTGTGAGATGGTGCACCTTCCAGCCGTCAGCGCTGGCGAGCACGTGCCGCTGGCTCGCGATGGCGAGTATGTCGCGCGCGCGCGGCTCGCGGCGGCGCACGTCGCCCGGCCGCACGAAGTGCAGCGCCGTGCCGCGCCACCCGCACACGTACCCCGCGCCCAGCTGTGGACCTACGTACAACAATATATACAATGCAATCAATCAGTATCGATTAAACGTGAATGTAAATAAAACATTTTTAATTTTCTTTGTATGCCTGTCTTGAACTGATCTTTATAAATGGACAGACTATATAAGACGTGGTATTTTGTGCCTATTTGATTTTTAATATTTCGGCGATGATGGTAGCGGTGGTAATTCAAAATAATAACAAAGATCTAATAGTCATGTAACATTTAAAATGCGCGTCAGAACGAAGCAAAAGTTATGGTTTTCAAGCAACTACCTATCTATTTATTATATAGATCATAGTATATGTGATCGTCTTACGTTTGGGCGGGTGCTGCGGCGGCGGCGGCGTGGGCGGCGCGTCCTCCGCCGTCAGCTCGCACTGACGCACCTCGTTGCTTAACCTGCACACATTACATAAATTAACTCACATAGACAGAAACCAAGATCCCTTGTGGCTTCAATGCAATGTATTTATACATATTATGTAAAGACCGGTTATCCTGTAAGCAGGCTCGAAGGATCATATGGTCCTTCGAGCCGGATATCAAAACAATCTCCATTAGGTTATTCCGTCAAAGCGCTGCGAACGCTTTAATTCGCTCGTTGTAAACCAAACCAGGTATACAATTTTTCCTACAAATTACAGAGTGATACATACATTTGTTTCCTGGGCTTCTTGCGCGGCGAGAGGTCTGGCGTGTGCGTAACGTGTGGCGTGTGCGGCGGTGCCGGGGCTGGCGGGGGCTCCACGTCGTCGTGCGGCGGCGAGGAGGCGGCCGACATGGTGGTGGAGCCGGAGCCGGGGCCGCGCGCGCCCGCCGGCACGTCCTCCCAGCCCGGCGGCCCCACCCCCATTGACCCCATACCGCTGCTGGCTTCACGGTACGCGCTCAGACCGACAGCGCCCCCGCTAGATAAGTTACCGATCTTTGAAGGTGATCTGCAATATCATTGTCACATTAAATATTACCATACAAGTATGAAAGTATCAGCTGCTAAAGCAAAAATTTAACTTAGATTACTATCGTGTATAATTTTGTTTACCCATCAATGTCTCGTTTCCTGAGAATGGAAGGTCTGGGCAGGATAGTGGATGCCGCGAGCGAGGAGGCCAGCTGGCGCGCCTCGACCACACTCTGACCGCTATTCACGACACTCACTGGACAAATAAAATAAACATTAGTAAGCGTAAGAAAATTTAGAGATTCTAGAAAGTTCTGTTTCACATTTAGTTGTACAAACCTTGTACCGCGGCCTGGTTGTGGTTGTACGGCGTGAGTGGGCGCGGCGGCAGCACCTGGTGCAGCAGCGGCGCGTGGTGCTGGTGCTGGTGCTGGATCCCGAGCGGCACCTCGTAGTACAGCTGCGAGGGCGCGCTGTTGCCCACCACGCCGCGCACTCCCACATTCGCCACACTTACGACCTAAGAAAATTAAAAATAAAAAAATAAATGAATTAATTTTAAAAAAATCAATGCCAGTATATCAGCAAAAAACAGTACTAGCTAACCTTTGTAGGTTGATAGTTTCTCTGGAGCAGCGGCAGGGGGCGCGGTGCGGCGGTCGATATGGGCGTGGGCGTGGGCGCTCGCGGAGCCGCCCCACGCACCGCGTTTGATATCACTCCGCTAGCTGTTAACCACAATACATTGTATAGCTGAGGACATATACACTATGGTTCCATTTCACCACCACCATTAAGACATAATATATTGGCGCTTTAAATATGTAATCGTATAAGAACTCACAAAGTATTGAGTTGGTAGTCAAAGTGATGATTGATGAGTGCGGAGACTGGCTGGGCTGCGGCGCGAGCGTGGAGACGGGCGTGGGCGTGGGCGGGGCGGTGGAGGGCGTGGGCGTGGGCGCGCGGGGCGTGGGCGCGCGGGGCACCACGCCGCGGCCCTGGTACACTAGCGCACTACGACTTTTCCCACTCGACCATGCACTGCCACCTGTGACCATAGGGAGGGACATTTAATATTGTATATTTTATTCACTGTTTACATAACCAAACCTAATCTATGTTATGACGTTTATTCCTTACTTATCCACAAAGTGGTAAAGCCACCTAACATTATCATTTCAATACAAACATGCTTTTCAATGAAAAGTACAAGGCTCAACATTATTTGCAAAACTCTGTAATATAATATGGGATTGTTTGACTTGGCCGGTTATAGTACTGTAAGTTGACAGATAGCGACGCCGCGGTGGTAACGGCCACATTGTTGGTCTCCCTGCAAGGGAGGTACCTACCACCGCTCATTGGCTCCGGCAACGAGCCGAAGGCTGCGGCCGGGCGCCGCTTGTCCGCCGAGGCCCTTCGCCACTCTACACCGATGGCGGTGTGAGATGAGTCCGAACGCACTGAGCGCCCACCCATCCTTGAATCCGGTGAAGATTTACAAGACCTCGGTCGAAGAGCAGCCATCGGCATATAAAAAAACTTATGAGATGAACTTCATTGTATACAAGTTCATTGGTACACATGTCTAGTTACATAGTATACTTTCATAAGCATATTTTTATAATTTAAAAAATCAGTTACAATTTAGAACATATTTTACTGATACTAAAACAAGTAAATCTTTTTGTTCTATACCTAGAATAAAAGTATTTACTGATTTTATTAAAACTGAAGAAGTCAGTTTAATAGTAATAAGGATTTGCTCTCCCTTATATTACTTATCCTATGGCTTCACCAATGTCAGGTAAAAAACGGCCTTACGCCAAAGCAAAATCTCCGTTTTATCGCGAACTCGATCTAATGAAGCCATAAGTTTAGAAATAAAGGCAGAACTAAAAAGAATAATTTACTTTGGAGTATATCATATTGTTAACATATTAGCTATCTGTGGTAATTGAGTGCCTATATGCACTTTGCTATAATCTGTGTTGTCTACTCTATGCCAATGAAGTGTCATTTTACTAAAAATGTAAATATTTTATTTATCTTTAAAGTTTAAGTAAAATGATCCAAAGCAATTATAAATTACTTCTAGAGTGAGTGTAATATAATCTTAAATGTTAAAGTTATTTAGCAGAGGAAAACTAAAACTGTAATGTAATATGTTTTGTTATTAAATATTATATTTCCCGCTGAATCATTTATTTTTAATTACAATCTACAATTTTTGTAAACTAAACATTTTTTTGAAGTCCCTTGATGTTTGAATACCATTTTTTTTTCTAATCATATCTATATCAAACACAACAAGCTTATATTCTTTTTTTTTTTACAAAGTATCTATGTAATTTTCTCACCTTGATTACTGACAGAGGCAGCTATTGGAGTAACGGGTCGCACTGCAAGCGAAGCCCCGGCCGCCAGACCTCTCGGCACATGACTTGTTACCGCTTTGCTCACTAACACACCACTGGCTGTGCTCACATTCACACTTGACAATACTGAAATAATAATTTAGATATTTCTAAAACTGAATTAACTTTCAATGCAAAATGCCATTAATGGTATGCCAAACAATAACACATATATCTAACAATGTGTTAGGTTATTTAAACTATGAATACAAAAAAGAAACACAAACAAGATGTAACTAAACAAATAATGTGTTAATTTAGTCTATTAAAAGTTAGAGCATTGGTGGCTCAGGGGTTAAGCCTTTGACTTGTAAACTGCAGGTCTCGAGTTTGAATCCCGCCATGTACCAATGTGTTTTTCCATTTTCGAATTTCATATGTACATATTTACCCGATGCTCTTACGGTGGAGGAAAACATTGTGATGCAACCTGCACATATCGGCGAAAGGAATTCAAAGATATGTGTGGAGTCAACCAACCCGCACTTGGCCAGCGTGGTTGACTACGGCCTAGTCACCCCTTAGGGTAGGCTCTGAACCCCTAGGTGAGGGCGTTTATTGAGCTGGTGATGATGATGATCATAAAAAAGTTTAATATTAACATAACTTGGCATTGGGAAAGGCTTATGTCCAGCAATGGATAGAGAAAGGTTGATGATGATGATAACTTACCTGGTCTATTGTGAGGTAAAGGAGGTAGTACTCGCACACTCGGAGGTATCGTCCTCACAGAGGAGCTGACCACTAGACTCCCCGCCCCACTCACTAGCTGTCCACCAACATTAAGCACCTGAGTACCACTAATTGATGATGCTACACTTGATTGTATGTTAGACACAGAGTTACTAGAGTTTGAAACTTGTGCGGAAAGTTGGCTCCCTTGACTTATTATTTGTGTGCCAGGACTTATGATACCACTGGAGTTTATTATCTGTGATTGTGTTATAATCTGTGATGTTTGTCCTAACAGCTGTGAGCCTTGGCTTATTATTGGGGTGCCTTGGAAGATCGGTGGCCCGCTTACTATCATCTGTGGCTGGAAAATAAGATTTTTTTAAGAATTTTATTATTAGAGTCTTCTGGTAACTTCAAAAGATTACATTCTTTATTTCCAACAAGCTTTTTCAAAAGCAAAAAAAGCAATATATGAACAGATTTTATTTTCATTGTCAGTGTTAGAAGGTAAAAATACAGAAATAAAACAACAAAAAAAATGCATTATAGAAATTATGATTTTGGTACATCTTAAAGGTGAAAGTAACATATTGAATGATTGTGATTGCTACTTAAGACAGAAAATACTTAACATTCTAGAGATGGAATAACTTTGTAATGTTGTAGGCAGAATTATGAGAGGATTTATAAGTCTGGTCAATTTTAATGCTGAGATATAAAGGAAATACTATTTAAAAGGTTAGTTTAACAAAGGATAAACTGAAGAAAGGTTAAGGTGGTTTGGCAAACTTATATACTTAACATTTTCTTGAATTATACTTCGAAACATTGAAATGTAAAGATCGATTTATTTTAAAGATGCAGAATTTGATAGGAAATATGATGCAAAACGATATTTAGTATTTTTTGCCAACCATAATTGGTGACGCGCTTAATGATAATGTGGTTTGGTTCTGGTCGATAAAACAAAAGATGAATGTAATGATGCAGTTGCAGCTCTTAATAACATAAAATTAGGATAGTAACATGTTAAAAATAGCCAATTACCTGCGAGGAGACGCCAGGAGTTATAATTTGTGCAGTGGAACGCATTAGACCAACAGAGCCCGCGTGAGTTATTAATTGACCGGATCCTGATGTCTTCGATTGACCACTAATTAAATGAGCCATTTTCACTTCTGTATTCGACATGTTTTTAACTATAGTAATCTTTTGAGGTGCAAGATCTATTGGATACATTTTTCCAGTTGAGCTTGATCTGTCGTTTTCTATATTGTTGCTCATCATGATTTACTAGAAATATTTCTTTATGAAAGTAACATTCTATCTAAACGCATACTACAATATGATTTTACTAAGACCACTCAATGGTAAATTATATTAGAAATGTATTTGCAAAATAAAAATTCGAACTTTCTGTGACGGACGAAAGTAAGCTTTCCATAGACAACGCAAAAAGATTCAATAAACAAGAAAAAAATCTAAACACCACAGAATGTAAAATGCAGAACAGTCAAACTTTTTCCCTTTTATGGCACTCGTACAATTTGTCTCGTTGTTTACAGGGCTCCTATTTGTTTCAGTAACTATAGCCATTACTTGGACCAAGTTAATAATATTAATTAGGACTTGGATGGAAATATTTTTTTTCAGTTTTTACAATAAAGTTCCGACGTCAACATTAAAAATCTACTTTTTTTTTGTCTATGCTTTGCAACCATGGCGGACTCGATGTGTGATGGCGATTATTTAAAAGAAAATACACAAAAATTTAACAATGAAAGACGAAGTAGTAAGCAATGGGTTAAACTAAACGTTGGAGGAACTTACTTTTTAACCACAAAGACAACGTTGTCGAGAGATACTAATTCGTTTCTTTATCGATTGGTGCAAGAGGACAGTGACTTAATTTCAGACAGGGTTAGTATGATTTTATTTCTGTTTACATCATACGTTTTAATTGATACCTTTGGTCACAAATAATATAAAGATGTGTGTTTTAGGATGAAACCGGTGCCTATTTAATAGATAGAGATCCGACGTATTTTTCTCCAGTATTAAACTATCTTCGACACGGCAAACTCGTTATCAATAACGACATTGCTGAGGAAGGAGTTTTAGAAGAAGCTGAATTTTATAACATAACTGAACTTATAAGATTAGTTAAGGAAAGAATATGTTTGCGCGAACGACGGCCACTGAAAGATTCTAAAAAACATGTTTACAGAGTATTACAATTCCACGAAGAAGAGTTGACACAGATGATGTCAACTATGTCAGACGGGTGGAAGTTCGAGCAGTTGATCAATATTGGCTCTCAATACAACTATGGCAATGACGAGCATTCTGAATTCCTCTGTGTTGTGAGTAGAGAATGTGGAAATTCTTTGAACAGCAACGACATAGAGCCCACCGATAGGGCTAAGGTGCTACAACACAAAGGCTCGCGGATGTGAACTTTCCATGAATTCATATTTCAGACTTAGTTGTGTGTGTGAGTTGTGTACATAGTGTGAACTTCAAGTTAATTTCAACTCATTTGAATTGTATTTTTAGATTTTTTTTTCATTTTGAAGTAATGTTCGGATTAGTTAATAGCTATTTCATATTTATAATTATAGATTTGTCTTCAATTAATGTTATGTATTTGGAAAAATACTCAGTTAAGTTAATGCTGGTAATGTTTTTAAAATCATAAAATTAAATTGTTATAAACTTAAAACTGTTGTAAATAGATAACTTCTCCTTGAAGGTGTTATGTTTTATGCTCATTTTTACATAAATAAAGATATTAAGTCATTATAGATTTAGTTAATAAATAATGACAGAGTTTGATGATAACTTTATTTAAATGAATAAGTAAACAATTGACTGAAAACGTAAAGATTTATTTGACACGCCTTTTCTTAACAATAATCATTATTTTCTAAGTTATTCAATTTTATAACTACATAAACATGATGTTTAAAAAAATAAAGATTAGCATTATTTAAAACTTATGGTCTTAAATTACACAATTTTAATAATTATAAAATATTGCATTTAACTGCATTAAATACAAGTTAAAATGAGTATCTCTTCAGACACCCTTACATATTATAGATTAGATAGATATCAAAATACAGAAATTCACTCAGTTTTGTAAGGCAAACGGGGTTTATAGTTTTTAAAATATTGAAATTATACTATATATTAATAATAACAACTTTGCTTGCTTGCTGCCTAGCACCAGTCTGCCATATATGTAAAGTCTTGGAACAGTTTATGATCTGTAGCACTGAGTGGACGTGGTTCTTTTGGTGGGGTCAGTACAGGCGCTTCCGACGTGAACTCACTGTCGAAGTTACTGACATCTTCTAAGTTGTTAATAGTTGGCACGAATGGTGGCTTCACTTTGCGGAGTAACAATTGCTCCCAGTTAACATTACGGAAAAATGCTTGTTTCTTAACATCTTCTGCATCCCTTTCAGAGGACCCTAAACGTCTTTCTGGATTTTTCCTTAATAAACGGCGCATTAATGCTATAGCTTCTAGCGATAATGTTCTAGGATAACGTATTTCATCATTAACAATTGAATCAAAGACCTCACCTTCGTCCTCACCAGGGAATGGCGATTCACCAACTAACATTTCAAATATCAAAACGCCAAGACCCCACCAATCTACTGCTCTTGTATAAGAGGTTTCTGTCAGTACTTCCGGCGCTAAAAACTCTGGAGTGCCACAGAATGTTCCAGTGCGATCTCCCCATCCCATTCCTTCTTTACACAACCCAAAATCAGCAATTTTAACATATCCTTCAGTGTCAAGCAGTAAGTTATCTAATTTTAAATCTCTATAAATAATATTGTTTTCGTGTAAATACTGTAGGCCTAAAACTACACAAGCTGCATAAAACACTGCCCTAGGTTCTGTGAAAACATCAGTATGTATGTGCATCATAAGATCTCCTCCTGCAGCATATTCCATCACAAAGCACACATGTTGGTCTGTCTGGAAGCATGCAAACAAATTCACCAAAAACGGGTGTCTTATAGCATTAGCTACCTCAAAAATTCTTTTCTCGGATAAAAGAGAATCTACTTCATCCCTAGCAATTATATCACTCTTCTTTAAAGCTTTGATTGCAAAATATTCATTAGTAGGTTTGTACTGTGATAAGATTACTTTCCCAAAATGACCCCTTCCCAGGACACTAAGAAGTCTGAAACTTTCCATTGACATTTCACCAGACTGTCTTCTAGAATCAATTTCCTTGCCTAATGTTTCTATAACGGAAGACGAGCGAGAGGATGATAATCTCATGTTACTAGTGATTTCAACAATCTGATCTTCATTGCTTGGATATTCCAAAACCAGTTTAGGAGATGGTGATGGTGGATATTCAACTAAAGGTGTGTTGCATGAAGGTGTTTGTGGGTCCTTGGGAACGTAATTATCCCTAGTGTAGGAGTCTTCTAAAAATGCAAAAGCTTCCTGTAATTCTCTTTCCATTCGTAGTGTGGAAACATTAGGGGGAGGATGTAAAGGCAGACTTGGCTTCGGCGGGGGCGTGATAGGCACTTGTGGTGTAACTGGTGTGGCAGGTAGACCTAGAGGTCTAACTCCTGCCATTCCTACAAAAGTAGCATTAGGATTTTCGATTTCTTTGCTGTCAATAGAAGGCTCATAGGTATGTTGCTGGGGTTGACTAATATGGGCAGACTGAATATTTTGAATAGATGGTGATGAACGTTTTAAAAGTCTACCCAGTATGACAGCTGGGATATGCATTTCACCATACGGTGGACGGGGTATATTTTTTCCCTGTTGTTTAATTATCTTTCTTTGACGCTGCAGTTTTGGCTTTCTCGAAATTATTGGATTCAAGAATTTGATTTCAGCAAAAAGAAGGCCTTGAGGTTCTAATTCTAAAGCCATTCCATGTCGAATATCATCAATGAATTCTTCCAATCTTAAAAATTTGACTCCACACAGCCCACGCCAATCTTTCCAGTGAATGCCTATTTCAAGCTCTCTTGACTTGTCCAGCTTTATTGTGAATCTGGAAATTAAAATTAGGATTCAATTAATAAAGAAAAAATATCATGATAAATAAACGTGATATAGAACAGTCGAAATTAATGTGCATGAAATTTATAACATAATATTTTACTCTACAAATCAGTTTTATGAGAAATCAACAATTATTATTGCAATAAAATTAGTCATGAAACTTTTACTAGCATAGCTATGGAATGGGTATTTGTGTGAATGACAGGGAAACAACTATGGAATAAATGAAAGATATTGGCAGGTTTTAATAATTCTCTCACCTTTAGCATGGTTTTCTATGCTATTTATAGCTTAACAAAGATAGGGGTAACCGATTTTTCTTTATTTTTATTAGACATACATATTTCAAAGAGATCATTAGAAGCATCAACATTGTATTTAATGAGATGATCATATAAATACTAGTTAAAATATAAATTGTAGGTAACATAGACAACAATTACAAAGTGCAATATGCAAAGTTATATTAAGTACATATAAGTACCATAAAATGGCTTGTGTGTCAGGTGTCTTAGTCATAACATAAATATGTGAACATGGCCTACAGATAAGATTAGGTGAGTAATCATGCTAACTTGAAGATTACATTTCAAGGGAAGGGGGAATAAAATATAAACCATTCGGTTGATAGAAATATCATAGGAAATATGAATCTAAAATTAATTCTGAACCTTTATTAAAAAATCATATAAAATAACAACATTGAAATAAAATACATTAAGGATTAAATATAGTAAAAAATTGAAAGTGCATTTAAAATTCAATTGGGCAATGCATGTAGAAATCCGTGATGTAACATTCAATACCGTTACACAAAAAATATCTTGAAACATTACTTTTTCAAGTTATGAAATAAAGTGGTTTTATGTTAACCCTATAGGTATCAAAATACAACACAAAGCCTTGACTTTATTTTTTTATCCAATTATATTTACATTCGTTTGTTTATAATGAAATCTTAAGGTTTCTTATCTGGCCAGTTGCACACAATATTACAATTATAGTTCTCATAATAATATGATTAAAAAATTAACATTTTGAAATAGGGTCTTATAAATAATGAAAGCCAACCAAACAGTTTTAGGTAGACGTTTACAACATATATTTCTTTCTTGTATGCTAGCTTGAAATCTAGTGCTTAAAGTAACTAATTCTGAAATAGCACAAGGGAAAAGAATATGTATGTGTATTGTATGAGAAAATAATTGTAGTGAAAAGTTTTTTTTGCTTACCTATCTAATTGGAGAATATGTTTTAATATTTTAATTATTATCTTACCTCTGATCCCAAGCTTGTTGAGAACACGGCCTCCAGCTTGTTTGAGCAACCGTGTGATTGTCCAATTTTAGGACAGCCATAATTTCATTGCTTGTATCTTCCTTAATGCTGTATGTGTACTTCATAGAATTACGAATTGTTACACCTTTTACAAAAGACTTCAAGTCTGAGGGGCTGGCTAACGGATCACGTCTGGTGCGGCCAGGTACTTCCTCCAAAAGATCTTGGCAACCCATTAATCTTACCTCGAGGGTACCGGTAACTTGTACACAAGGACTAATCATGGGTGTCGGTGACATAAACTGAGCTCTTGATCCACCACCCCAAGATAAGCTCACATATCCCGGGCTGGAGCCAGTACTGCGTAACTCATGCCCTAATTCAATAAATGCAGGGCTTTCCACCGGAAGCTCCTGACGCCGCATGTCCAACGATAAGCGTAATAAATCCAACTTTTGAGATGACTCCAGAAGACTTGTCTGGGCTTCTTGCAGCGCTTTCTTATCCGTCACCTTTTTATCACTCTGCAATAATCTGATTGCATTCTTTGATCCCTCAACAACTGCGGCTTCTATGCGCAAACGGTTTCTAAGCTCTGCTATCCTTTCATCCAGCAGTGGATCTACTCCACTCATATCTGAGGTTCTACCATCACCATTGGCACCCGCATTATCTTCTTTTTGTTGTTTACACATTTTGGATATACGTAATTTCAGATATTCAATTTTATCTTTAGAATCAGCAAGCATCTGATGTGCCTCTGCCAATAGCTTTTTATCACGGGATTGGTTACTACTGCTTATACTTTGAATCATATTTTCGGCACCTTGTTTAACCTTCAATTCAATATTCAGCTGTTTCTCAAGTGAGGCCAGCTTGCGGTCCGCAGTTCCTTCGCCCAGCTGCCGCTGCTGCTGCGCCGCCTCCGACGCCAGGATGATTTCTTCATCATAAGATAAATCCTCAGGAGAGGTTGGAGTCGATTGACCTCGGGATAAAAGTAACTGGGATTCCAGTTCTTGTAAATCTGATTTGAGTTCATTTAGTTTTAAATTAGCTTGTTTCACAATATTTGCTACGTCAGAAAGTGATTTTCGATCAGTTGCCACTTCACGGAGTTTCTCCGCGCCTTCTTTTATTTTCAACTCTTTACGTATCTCTCTACGTATGACATCCTTGAGTTCCTCCAACTTAGACGGCAATGCTATTTCTGGAATACATTCCGTCTTAATTCCATATTTGATTCCAAGTTCATACAGGACAGGGTGTCGAATATAATCGCCGTGATAATAACCTGGCTCTGCCATAATTGAGGATGCACAGAGTAACGTCAGTTAACCATAATTATGTGAGAAAATATCGCTACTATTGCTTTTTGATCACAAAAGGTACACAGAAATATGGCGCTTAGCGATACTTATGCTTTGCACAACTATATAAGAAATCATGATGTTACAGCAACATTTATAAAAACATTTGTTAAATTAAACTACAAAACAAAACAATTTATAAACAAGTTGTTCGGTCAACGAAACCAACGAAACGATGAAACCCTACCATTATATTAAACCATAGATTTGTAGATGACGTATACCAGATAAAATTATTGCACCTGATTTTAGCGAATTTATTTAGGCAGGTTATGAATTTGATATATTTATTATGTAATTAATTTAGCTTAAACTTAAAGCATTATTTTCAAGGTTTGCTTCATATTCTGAGTTTTTATTTCTTATTTCCATGTGACATTTTATACCTAAATATAATCTATACTCACTGGTTTGTCTATAGTCTAGTGGGATGTTTATTTATAGCGTAAAATACCTAAATATTTTTATATTTAATTTTCATTGATATACTGAAAAACTTATGAGTTTATTGAAATTATGGAATTTGTATTTTCAATGTGAATTCTGTTAAGCGTGTAAAACTTACTGGAGACCAAAGTGGTCAAAAAAAGAAATGAAGAAAGATGATATTGTGAAGTGGTTGTCAAATGTCAATTGTCAAATTATCTGTCATCGTTACATACAGTTTATTTTGTGAATTATAGGTCACTGTTTTAATGGAAAATAATGCCAGTTAAAGTTGATATAACTCCACCTCCCCCTGCAAACTCAAAACAACCCGGTGTAACAAAATCATTACTATATAACGGATCAAAATTTCACGGTCATCAAGCGTCCAAAGGAAATTCTTACGAAGTCGAAGTAGTTTTACAGGTTAGTATTTTTAAACAAAATACGCAAATACAGAAAAACCGCTTGTACTAATCGTGCGATGCTTTTTTATAATTGGAACTTTTGTGCATAGCAGTATTTTAGGTTAGTAACTGGCAATTATGTATGTTATTGTAAACAAATAACATGATAAACATTCAAATGTGTGGTTAGGATGATAATAGTTTTGATGACTTAAATTATATAACTCTGTAATATTCCAGCATGTTGACGAGGAAAATTCATATCTTTGTGGCTATCTTAAAATTAAAGGACTTACAGAAGAGTTTCCCACACTGACCACGTTTTTCGATGGCGAAATTATATCGGCGAAATATCCCTTCCTCACAAGAAAGTGGGATGCCGATGAGGATGTTGATAGAAAACATTGGGTAAGTTTTACTGAAATATTGATTACACTGTAGTCCTTTTTTGAAATGTATAATAGTAAAAATTCTTTTTACAATTTTTATATCAGTTCTAATCTGATGTAGCTGGTCTTATGAAGACCTTTAACGAGTCTTTTTTATTTTAAATTAGTATTTATAATAGTCTAATAATTTTATTATATAGAATTACTTAGATTTAAAGTTATATTGTTTGTTTTTCCACCCTAATATAAAATTTCTTGTTTAATTTCAGAGTAAATTTGACCTATTTGTACCATATTTGAAGACATTTAATTCAGATTCATTTGACTATGAGACTCTAGAAAAAGCCGATTACGTATTTATGAGATGGAAAGAACATTTTCTTGTGCCTGATCACACAATAAAGGATATAAATGGTGCTTCGTTTGCTGGTTTCTATTACATATGCTTCCATAAGTCTGCCGCAACAATAGAGGGTTACTACTACCATAGAAGTTCTGAATGGTAAGCTAATGTTTAATTGTAATTATTTAATTATAAGTGATTTTAGTGAATAGTAATAGAATAAGAAAGTATATTTGTAATTGTTATAAAAGTTTTATTTATTTTATGTTGCCATATTGAGTATTTAATAATTTTCAGGTATCAATCTTTGACTTTAAGTCATGTGCCGGAACACAGCATCCAAATTTATGAGTTCAGATGAGATCACAAAATGGAAACTTTCAAATTTGGATGGATATATGTTTCCGATTGTACTTACATATTTATTAAGCTGTAATTTCATGATATATTCAAAAAGACAAAGTATCAATGTTAAGTTTGTGTCCAGACTAGAGGCTGGCTGATAAGAGATTATACTCTGAACAAAATGAGCCCAGTAAATATTTCCGATACTCTTCTTTACAATAAATTGAAGCTGTTCTTGCATATACTTCAGGTAGCATGTGATAGACTTGTATCATTGAGCAACAATGCAATGCCACTCTAAAGAGTAAATTATAAGCGTAAGGCTACCCTATTTAGTGAAATTTTTGTGTCACCAAGATATCTTAAGTATTTTCATTGTGATATTTTGTACAAAATATTTACTCGTAAGGTTAATGCTTAGTTTTGTAAAATGTTGTCACTAAATAGTAGAAAATAATATTTTATTTTCATTTTTTTATATTATATAGCTGGCTATTAAAATGAATTAAGAAAAAAAATCAAATTGTAAATTATATCATGATTATGATTATTACTCAATGTTTTATTTGTTTTTTTTGACATACAATTTTATATATCATAATTGTTTACATTATGTTTGTATGGATATGAAATGGATTTATTTGTATGTATGTATGCATGGGTGGGGTTTGATGTTACTTATAAGCTTGAGCCTTGATGTATATGCAAGATCAGGGAATCTCAAATATGTGAACAACATTGTTTATCATTAGTTCATACTCTTAGTAAGAAAATGTTTTTTTTTTCAATAAAATATCCTAAACACATTGATGCATTTTATTTATGATTAAAATAAAAATACGTTTTATGATTTCATTTCAATCGTTTTAATATAACATTTATATTTACAATAAAATACTGGCATTGAACATTTTTTTGATTATGTATTCATCAGTATGCAGAAATAAAGTTTTTAAAAATACATTTTTTTAGTTAAGATCAAGTTTCAAACATTGATATGGTTAATTCTTATTCTATTTGTACAGAATAGTTAAAATTGCAATTGTTTATAAAATAGTTTAGTTAAAATCTTATTCAGGAATCAATAGATGTTACACATAGTTAAAAGGTATTTTGTGAAACATACTACATCCAAAAATATCTACAAACATTCAAATAGTAAAATATCTATTTATTTAACTTTTAAGCAAAGAACATTTGACACACTGGTTTATAAAATATGTATTTAAAATGATTCGATTAGATTGTTATAAATACAGTTTATATTATATTTAAATATTACTTTTTGCAAAAAATTAAGTAATTCAATTTAGTATGAATTTAATTAACATACAATATTTTAAGAAATACTCTGAAAATATTTATTCACTTAGACATACTTATATATTAGTATTAAATAATTTTATTGTAATAAGATACTAAAGACTTAAACTAAACTTTGGTGGGATCATTATATGGGTATTTCAGTTATTTATTTTTTTAATAAGAATCTAATTTTAAAAACATCACAGATATTAAATCTGTATGCATCACGAGACATTTACTATAAGTCACATAATGTAATAAATAAGATTATATGCATTGAAATAAGATTTGGCAAGATTATTATCTAAAGCAAAATAGTTAAAAACAAGAGATTTTCTTATAAAAATTAAAATAAAAAATCTTGCATTGAATTTGTTTCCATACTAGGCATTCTGGTAGGTGGGTTGAAATGATTCTTAATACATTTTGATTTTGAAGCTATGACGCACCTATCTATATCTACACTGAAAAAGTAAAAAAGGTATGCGTCCACAGCTCTATCTATAGTAAGTACCTACTTTATAATAATAATCATTTTGATTACTATCTGTGGCAAGCCCGCGCCGGTCACACTTGTACGACAATACATTGCATTTGCATTAGGTACATTCGACTAATTCACAACAACAAATATAAAAAGCGAGAAAAATATACATCGTTAAAATAGACATAAATTAAATAATTATTGATACAACAATTTACATAATACAAAACAACGATAATACTATAAGAACAATTTAATTTTTAGTTGCAATGAAACGCTTAATATGAAGAGTATTTACAAGAACTTATTCAGCTAAGAAAATAATTAACTATGACTGTAATATTTGGCTTTGAAATAAATAAGCTAATATATTGAAAGCTATGGACGAAGAAGACGACACGAAGTTTCTAAGTTGACAATTGTTAACAAATATTATATTTTAAATGCATTTGTTTATTATTTGAGAGTTAATATTTGAGTTAAACATTTTCCCATAGCTTCCATTATATGTCGTCGGGTAACGTCAATTTTATCTACGATGTTGGGAAAGCGATCTATCTTTTGGAGGTGCCTTCGCCGCTGAACCAATGTCTGAGACCGAGCAAGCTGTACAGGTCTCGGTCATTGGTGTGGGGTCGCATCGGACTAGCCTCGTGTCGTGTCACTCTGTGAGGGTATCGATGAAGTCCGGCGTAGGTTTCACGCAGTCGCGGGTACTGTTGTGAGTAGTCTGCATAAGGATACGTACGCGGCCGGAAGTAATTGTGGGGATACGTGTGGTGATGTCTCCGTGGATTCTCGTGCATTGCGTAAACCCCGCCGACATGGCGCTGCCCCGGCCAGTAGTCTTGTACATTTTTGAAAGGATACTCAGAAGGTGGTGAGCGTAAATGGTTTGGCCAGGAATATCTAAAGTATAGATTCTTAGTCGGCTGATTTTTTTGAGGTTTATCGTCACCGGATGTCTGGTCTTGAATCTTGACCTCCGTATCTTCCGCTGGTTCTGCTGGCTTCGGTTTATTACGTCGATATTGTAGTTTTGTGCGTGTACCCAGAATGCTGCTACTTTCTTCTTTTGACGAATTATCTTTGGTGAAATTGTCGTCTGTAGTAACTTCAGCGAATCGGCTTATTATCTTTATCGCTTCGCCAATGTCCGAGTAATCGTGTTCAGGGTTTAATTTTGAATTGTCGTTTTCCTTTTTCAATTCTGGTGAGTCTGTTTGATTCGTTACATTATTAGAGACTGTAGAGCCGCTTTCGATATTTGTATCTTTGGACGCATTTAGTGGGACATCAGTGGTAGATTCACTAGAATATGCTACTTCGTGCTCTGTTGGCGATTGTTGATTTTGATAAGAAGTATCGTATAATACGGGATCAACAGCTACGTGTCCAAAAACTTCTTCCTTTTGTCCGACGTCCGTAGAATTCAAAGTATCTGTTTCACTTGAGTTGGTCATAGGACTGTCACGTTTTGGTTTTTCGTGGTAGGCTAAGAAATTGGTCAGTGCGTTTTGGCTAACAACGTGGCTGCCTTTCATGCCAGTGGTATTGCTTTGACCTTGTTGGAGTTTAAGCAGTTCTAGTTCAGCCTCTATGCTGGCGTCGTTCATTTCAGTATTATCGCCTTTTTTGTCGACTTTCATGTAATTGAGGTCCTGCCCCTAAAAACAAAAGTAAAGATATAATCAAGGTACTCCTACGAATGGTTGGATAAAGAAAGATGATGTTTTGGTGTGTATAAAATGTTACTGTTGACTATTAATAAAAAAAAAACTAGTCACGCATTAGTATTTGTAAGGCAATTTACCGTGTCGCCTTGATCCTGAGATTGCAGAGGAGCTGCTTGTGCATTATATCCGATGGGTATAGAGAGCTGCAGCGGGCCTGGTTCTTCGTCGCCGTAGTCGTACTGCACGTCGCTAGCACCCGGCGCCGACGTGAACAATGCATTTAGATGTTCAAGTAAGAGACGCTCGTGTTCATTTTTGTCGACTGTCACCACCTGTAAAACAAATTAATTGAAATTAAAAAATAATATGCGTTAGTCTAAACACTGGTTTAGAAGAAATACTAAAGTAATAAATCTTAGGGCCCATGGTTAGAAACCATAAATTAATGATCTTAGTTCGCATAATGATGCCAATCTGCTCATACTTTAACGGTTTGATTGCGATAATTTGCAGACTGGTCACCTGTTGATTGCTACCATATATTTGAGACTCAAGATTTCTTTAATATTTATTAGAAGTTGGAAAAAACTTGCAAATATTGTATGTATTACCTGAACACAGCCGTTGCGATCTAGCCGCTGCCCCTTGGGGCAGACGAGGGGCGTGATGAACAAGGACTTGGTCGTGATCCGTCTCGCCG
>QDHC01005561.1:222079-249742 GCA_013186455.1 Papilio dardanus tibullus | reverse complement strand
CAGTCGCATTTATAATTCTCATTTTTTATACTTTTATTATTTCGTTTCATGAGTCTTATTAATTTGTATACGTAATTTTATCGAATCGCGTGACCAATTTAATGGTTAGTTTATTACTGGCAAAAGTCATATGCATAAAATTAGTTTGTGCATGTAGACGGGTGGATCGATTCCAGAAGAATTTACGAAGACAAGGTCCACCTCAAAGCAGTGTTTGTTTGTCGATGCTGTCTTTATTATTGTAAAAAAGATCCATTGATTATATAGCAAATAAGTGTTCTTAGAATTTGGCCGCAGTAATGATTGTTTATACTGATCCGCCTCCGGGGATGTCACATTGTTGTTGTACACGCTTGTGGTACATGAAGAATGAAGTATATACATAGTTATCGTAATAATATAAACTGTATCTTATCATTTTTTGGAACAAAAATACTAAAGTTTAATTCCCCAGTACAAGTAATTGAAATTATTTAGGGTACAGCACTCTGATTTAAATGTTTGCGAAAATTTGTTGAAGATTGATACTATTCTAAAACTAGTTGTAAAACTATTTACAAATAGCATTGAAACAATAACAGTGAACAGAAGTTCAGTCCTCTAAAGACGTAATTTAATTCACATATTCTGGTTTAGAATAAATAGCATTTGGGACACGATTTAAAGTTTGGCAGTACCTAAATTAAGAAAGTTCTGCGAGCATATTTGTGCAAAAACATACACAACCGACGACCGACTTGATTTAGTAAACGGCAACTCTTGTTTGTTATTCAAATAGTCGAGAATATTGCTTACTCAATTCACATACGTTATTTATATGATTATTTAAATTGTATAAGTATTTGTATTACTAAAAATATTAATTCCTAATAGTCATCATAGTTATTATTTTGAATATCATTTGTAATCCATAACAATAATTATACTCGTAGTTTTAATTGCAGTTTCCATTTTACCTAGGTATTCGAGTGAGACTAAAATTAAATTTAAAACAGGCCTCTTATAGTTCCTGGTGTCCCACAGACATAATTCATAGGGAGCGCTTTCTAGTAATATCTGTTGTGCGTCTCGCAGAATGTGGCGGTGCAACATTGTGGATGCGTCGAGTTGGCATACAAACCATGAAAGTGGACCGGCCGTGCCCACGCGCCGGCCCAAACTAATCAATGCTAGAGAAGAAAATTCTCTAATGGGTATATGATCGATAATTTGACAACTATTTATTTTACTGATGTTTGTACTTTTATGTGTTAAAGAGAAAGTTTTATGGAAGAAGTCAAACGAGTGATGCGTGATGTTCAGTGACCAACAGCGTTAAGAAAATTTTAAAATTACCATAAAGAGGTAAACATTTTGAAAATTATTTAATTTTTTAGATAATAATAAAATAATACAATAGAGAGATTAATATTCACGCCCAATCACATTTCCTTTTTCGTTTGGTAACCTGAGAAATAGCTTCGTCAAACTCGGACCTTGAATTACTTTTTTATTTTTATTAAACTCGACAAAAACTGCCTAGTCATGTTTACCTTCGAGATAATACAATGATTATATAAGGGCTGAAGTAAAATCAGAAAGCCATAAATAGCGAGGTATAACAAAACACAAAAGAGAATCCACTACAAAGAGATTAGCCGTCAGTTAGTAGACAAAGAGAATGTCAATATTGGTCTGTATGGACGATAAACATTGGACGTCTCGGGCGACCGGCTCCCGAGAATCTGAGCACAGCCGCCGCCCCAGGTATTCATTCCATACAAATAACGATGAATCGAGATCATTTCAGGAACAATGCGATTCAACTATCATCGTTATAATCGAGTCTCCAAATCGAGAATCCATTTATTATTCGTATTCTAAATTATAGATATCATTCAAGACATTTATCACATATTAAATATTGGTTAAATTCAAATTCTATTAATGGATGTTTCAAAGATAACCGTGGTACTGACTTATTTAGTCAAGTGGACGTATAAAATCAATATGAAGCAATGATATATTTATGACGTTATAAATGTACTTAAACGGTGGTAGTTGCCCTTGTGCGGCCGCGGCGGGTCTACATAAAAGTTCCGTTTTACCATGTTTGTACCACGGCTGCAAAACCAGTGCAAAGCAACGTGTGCGCGCGTACTTTCTGATTATTATTTCTTTATAATATTAAACGTCATTAAAGTAACATAATTTAGATCTTAAAAAGGAAACACGTTCAATAAAAGAAATTTTAAAATAAAGTTGTATTAGAAATGCGTGGATTTTGTTCAGTATGTTACAAACAAACAAATCATATCAAAATATACACCATAAAACGACGTGTATTTGTTATATTGGCAATTAGCGTATATTCAAATAAATACAAATATTTAGAGTTTTAAATAAACATTGCCTGGTTTATATTAATAATTATATTAGTAGTGAATTAATAATAGACAGAGTGCATAATGGTAATTACTTTATGTGTGCAAGCACACGTAGCAACAAATGAATACACATATTATGAAAATTCATTAACCGCTAACTTTGCACATATTAATATGTTTCAATTGTTATAATATGTACTACAAAATTACAATTCCCGTTTAACCTGAAGGTATTCGAGCCTAGCCCTTTGGGAGTTTTTAATGAAAAACTTCAAACTTAATAGGGGATACTACAAATCTATGTATTTTTTTTAATAAATTAAGTGTTTGGTGAGGTTGTAGTAGAATTTTCTTTACTCCCTTAATTGCACCTTGTATTTATTTGAGTCCCTTTCTTTTCTCTTTCCGTCTAGTAAAACGGAGGGTTTATAAAAAAAGGCTGTGACATTTGGTATAGGTATTTGTATGTAATATTAACAGTATTATTGTAGAGCACGAAGCGCGCAGCGTGACACACAACGTGGTCGCCGTATGTTTCTAAACATTGTGTGCAAATCAACGCCGCGCCGATAAAAACTAAACAAGCGTGTAAGGACCTTATTGTGTTTGGTCTATCGTGTCATTTATTTCTTTTTTATGTCATTGGTACCGTAAATGTATTGTTGTGATAGAATTACGACTAATTTAGAATATTGTTTATAAATATGAACGTTATTTTTTACGTCTTGAAATGTTTGCGAAAGAATTATTAAAACAAATGTTTTACTTGTTAAGGTTGGTAATACGCTAATTTATGTAATTTGACAAAAAAGGAACAAACTTACTTTAATTTTCGCAAAATAGGTTTAGTACAGATAATGAACAATTTTCTCATAATACTATAGAATTACCATTGTTATAAAATTTTACGGTCTAACTTTTATAATCATGAGCTGTGATTGGCTGTAAACACAGGTAACGTCAGCCTTCATTATGTCTCCACTACTCGAGAAATATAAAGAAAATAGTTAATTAAATGATAGCTTTTATGACAGCAAAAATCATACGATAAAGACCATACGTGAATGTATGAAAACGTAAACTATTTCCTACTATTGATTTGAGCACGCGTTCATCTGATGATTGGTGAGTGGTGACAAAGAATAACAGTGCTCTGAAGACTACCGATTCAACTGCCCATAACCTGCATTAATATATAACGGGTTGTCATCTTAATATTAAATCCTATGTTGGTCTATTTAAACAGATAGTATTCTGTAGTAGTTTTCTGCCATGGTATTGCCATATGTTGGGTAAAATGTTCTGGTAGCGTTTTTCAAGCTATTATTGCCGATTTATTTTCAATCCTGCCATTTTTAGACGAAATGCAAGTACAGCACGTGCCATGGACATCGTAAAATTGTTTTCAAAAGACTTTTATCGCCTACCATTTCAAATGTCTATAAATCTTCACTTTATTTGATTGTTTTTTAAAAATTTTTATTGCTATAGGTGATAGAAAGCACATAGAACCCTTGCTTTTTCTTATGTCTTCATAGAAAAGTAAACAACTCGTTCTGTCAGATGTGTTACATGACTGGCGCTCTCAAATGACAATGAATTTGAATCAATTATCTTTGTTACATAGCCTATTGTCGTCTTAAGTAACGTGACCTACTTGATGAGACAGTGATCTATTGGTATAGAATAGATTTCTCAGTTATTGTGACCGACTGTCCTTTGTTTATTTTTTTAGCACAAAGTAATATGTAAAGAGCTTGTTAAGTAAAGATGTCGATCCTCAGGTAAACAAATTGTGAGGAAGCTATAAGAAATAGAGAATTTGTTACTCCATGTTCCCAAAAAACGCGGGAAAGAAATTCATATCACGAATTAAAGCATCCCGTTTGTTACTGATGTACTTTGTGTTGTTGTACTTACATTTATTTCGGGAAAGAAACTGAAATATTGTGCTAGCAGCGTTTTAAGGAAGTTAATATTTTTTCACCATGAATGTAAACAAAGCAAGTGGTCGATGTGCAACAAAGAGTCGGTCTCGATCTAGCTAACTATTCATGAAAGTTGCCCGGCGCGGCGCGGCGCGGCGGTCGCACTCCGCGGCGATGCAAGAATGTCAACTGGCGCCGGCGCCGATCAGACTTAACTATACACTTATTCGGCCGCATATCATTTTGAAATCCCTTCACACTTTAAGACCACTATAAACTCGATATTAAAATGTTATCTATGCAAATAACTTTGTCAAGATGTTAGTGAATGTTATTTTAAGCTCTAATGAAAGCAAGCTGTTCGGACTATTCAATTATTAATTTTACGATATATGTTGCTGTAGTTAGAACTATAATTTCTTTTTAAGACAAAATTAATATTTATTTTTAATTTTGTACAAAGTTTTTTATATCCTGTTTGAATAGAATCCTGGCCGCTAGATCTTACGCATTGGTATAAAGCTTCATTCATACAATCAAGATTTCTAACAGTAATATTGCAATAATGAAAGGATAAGTAAATAGAATTATTACTTATTCGTGGTACTAGAAATACTTTTCACGGTGTAAATACGAGTCCTAAAGACTTGAAATTTTGCTAAGGGGTTTCTAATACCACGTATGCAAGCTCTTACAAAGGACTTTAAAAAATTCAACCACTAAGGGTCCGAAATGAAGGTTCGAAGTTTGTATGGAGCAATGTGATTTGGAATAAATGCTTTACAGCACGAATAATTAGCTAATTTTCGTTCGTGGTATATATTTATCGATGTACGCACTTGCGGCATGAAACAGAAGTTGCCTTCATGGTGTATTAGAGCTGCCTTGCGATAAAAACAGCGCAACGAATCGCTTGCAGAACTCATGCTGTTTTATTTCCGAGGAAATATTTTTTTCTAATCCCGCCAGCTTTTTTGTAACATTCTTCTCATCTTCAAGAGTTTTTGTTAACAATGTTGAAGATTAATTTGTTTATATTAATTTTTGAGAACTACGAGGACGTACGTAAACTATATTACAATTTTAAGTGTCAAAATATGCAATTTTTTTGCTTTGAGATTCGAGATAGAGATATCATAGTCAGAGTAACACCTTTGTTGAATAAATAGTACGAATATATTAAAAATATATTTAAATTCGTTTCTGTCATGTGACGCTGAAGGTCATTGCGCTCGGACACGATATGAGATTATTACGCAAAACAATTTCTAGTTCACGTCTCCAGTGCAATTGCACTTAATAATAAACGTATTGAATGATGCACTTTTTGTATGAATTCCATGCTTTTTACGTACCTGGATGAGCGAGAGTACAAGGGAGTGCAATAATTGTCTCGCATATAGAGGTTTCTGTTGCAGCCGGAACACTGGCCGGCAAGAAAAAAAACCTCTTTGGTGGAACTTTAATACATTTTAATTTTAATTCTTTTACGTTTGTCTTTTGTTTTTTATGTAAAATTATTATTACACTTTTAATTGTTGTTGACGCAGTTTCATTTTAAACTTTTTCTTATAATTTTTAATAAAATAAACTTATACCTACAATATCAAGCTATCGAAGTAAACAGTTTCTCTTTAATCAGGGATTCTCGCTTATGGAAATCGTCCCTCGGGACCATACAGTTACTTTCACTTATAGAAGTTCCTCACTAATCCAGTTCTCTCTTCAAGGTTCGACTGTACTTAATTATTTGCGACATTTTATCTGTTGACATCGTCTACTTGAAGATTTAGAATGCTACGAGTATTGTTAACATGAATGAGGTTATAATAGATACTCAACACTTTGACTAGTACGTCGCTTCGTCTTGAAGCTTTGTTCATACTAACAAACATAATTGCGGGCTAGTTAAAAATGGTAGAAACCAATGCAACTGTTTAAAATTGTGCCGTGTTTATCATATGAACAACATTATTATAAAGCTATGTTTTGTTATAAAACGTTGTAGACAATGGCGTTCAATTAACAACAATCTATCTCCCACGTCGGACGATACAAACAGCTTGATTACAATAATGTCGTAATAGTGTGAGCGCAACAAAAGTATCTGCACTACGCATTGCATCATGATTCAACTCATTTAATTGTATCAAAATGAACAAAGATAAGTCAAATGTAACAAATTACACTTTATTAATTCGTAAAAATTGACAGTGATAACTTCGATCAATCGAGATATTAAGGAATTTACAAAATTAATTATGAAGAATCAAGGTATTGTGAAAAATCTGTGCAGTATATTAAATTCAGATAAGTGTAGGTACTGAACCATGATTCTCATATCTAATAGATATCTAATAGATTAATAATTATGGGCTATTAAATATCAAAAACTAGTTCTTTAAATTATAGCGTAGCCGTACTGCGCGGTAGCACTTTTCCCTTTCGTATGATGGATGAGAGCATTATAAATTCCGCTTGCGGCAGGACATCAGGCGGACACTTCCGCATTATAGTGTCCCGAATGAAGACTGCGTTTCGTATGCATTAGTGCTTTATTGTGTGGTGGAATGGTTTGGATTTCATTTGAAATATTAGGTTCAGATAGAGATTGAATGTGAATGGTTAACAAGGTAAAGGAAGGCCAAAGAAAGTAAATGGCCTGTGAGAATGAGGATACTTATGCTTAAGAAAGGAAGGAATTCAATTATGACGTATGTTATGGAATTTATATTTTTTTTAAATTTGTAAACCTATTTCTCTGTCTTCATATAACATGTTTTCTACATTTACATAAACGTGGAAATGTTTTGTTTATACAATTTTTTTGAACTTTCATTTTTAGTTCGGCTGACGTTATTCGTGACGATGTAAACTTTATGAAATCTATTTTGAAATTTAATTATCTGTAAGGTATGCATCATCTCAATAGATACCAGGGGGGCTACCCAAAGTACTTTTCCATTGGCGATATCGCTCATGGAATCGACAAAAAAATATGAAACTGACAATAACATTCGATAAGTCATGTGCTTGTCACGTGTGAGATATCGAACGTCAATGTCAGTTCCATACATTTTTGATGTTCGTTATCGAATCGCTTTGTATCGAATGCACTTTGGGTAACTTCCCAGCTCCTGTGTGAAAAATCTGATTTCATCGAATAATGATAGTAAAGTATTTATGAGCATAGAGTAAAAATATTTAAAAAATACAGCGTATTTTAACGCCTGCTTTAAAACTTTTCCATATGAACTCTAAATCCATTTAATATTTAACCGGACGTGAATGTTATCTCACGGATCTGAGAGCGAGCACATATTGCGCAAGATGCGACATACGTAGACCACGGAGACTTTTCTTTAGTAAATATTGTCACGGCCTTAAAATTTAAACTGAATTATTTTTAATTATTTTAAACAGTTTATCCGTTATCTAAATTCGCTTTGAAACCTTTATTATAGTTTCCAATGTTTATTTTCACGCACGAAAATCCGTGATCTTAACTGGCCAAGAACCCATTATAGTATTTCCACTAATGTCATATTTATACTTTTTAGAAAATGCAACGGTTTTGTACATAATCGTGACTAAGTATTAGTATACATGTATACCTATATTATTCAGTACCAGCATTAAGCCCTTTAAAACTTTTAACGTAAGTACCACACCATATACCAACTATAGTAATGATAGACAATGAATATAGATTGAAGTGAATGCACTTGATGTCAACGGTCCCGCCATTAGTGAAATTAGTTGTAGGAACGGCCTGCACGGCGAGTCATCAAGGAATTGATTCTAGGAACGATAGCCATACTGCACCGACATGTCTTAAGTTACACTTTAACTATGAATTTAGAGGCATTTGATTTAATTTCAAGAAATGTGATCATTGGATTAATATACTTGACAACAAGCAATATTATTTAGACAATTATTAATATTAAAAAAGAGGTTAGATATTTTTTTCTCTAAAAATCTTTTAATTTTCTCACATAACTCGTTTCTTTTTATACGTAAATGTACGTTTGGAAATGAGAGTAAAAATAAATCAAAGAAGCTTTTCTTCTATATTATGCGTGTGGTTGAATTGTTCTATTATTTCATTCGGTCATATATTAGAGACGCTGGAATATGTGTAATTTAATAAACCAGACGTGCGAAGTGTAAACGTGAATGTGATCAAAAAATTAATTGATTCTTACTGTAAAAGTAATCCGCCATCTGTTTTAATCTTTTTAATATATAAGATTCAAATCATCTGACTTTATAGCGGTACAGAATACGCCATGAAATTGACGATTTTTTTAAAAACTTTTTTAATGATTACGTTGAGACAATGAGGACGTTGACCTCATGGTAATAAGTTTAGTTACCAAACGGTGTTTCCATGAATTTGAAATACTCAATTCTATGCAACATAGACTTTGCCAACGTCTTAGTAAACCCATTCGTTTTGGTGTTTAATTTAGTGACTAATTCATTATTGGGGACATCGTTAATGGCATGTCGATATACGTGCGTTTCGAAGCATATCCAATGCTCCCTAATGCGACGGTGGCGACTAGTGACGATTCAACTACAAAAACACTTATGATAATAATAGGCGTCACGTCTCAAGATAAACTAATGAATGTTGTAATTTTAGAAGCATTGCCGCCCGGTAGTGCCCTGCACTCGTTTAGGCTTTTTGAGGTCAATGCAATTAAGTCAGTTGCGTTGCATGTCAATATTGTGGTTGTTATTGAAATACCTCTGAGTTCCATTTCAATTTATAAAACTGGTAAATGCAATTCAATTACTGCGAAAATTTACCGATTATGTTATACGCATTACACGCGTATTTTTATATAATTAGAAATTTCGCGCTGATATCAGTGGATTTTGTATTTCTGGCAAGAATCCATGGTAATGAGGACGTAGCAGTATCATAACTTTATTATACGTTATTTTTGTCGGTCAAATTAATTACTTTGTCGCTATACAACTGTGGCAGAATGTGATTCGTCCTATCTTTATTCGATTTTATCTGGTTACTTACCCCACTGCTCGTGGTAAAGGTGAAAGTAAAAAGGTAAAAAGTTCATTTTCTGGGAAAGAAGATCTTAAAAGGCGATGACGTGACTCGTTAAGCGATAACACGTGTTCGAGACTCTTTGATCTTATCCGTAGGAGTATTATTTTCTGCATCCGTTGCGTCCTTGACGCGTGCCATTTGTTATTGCATTTAACATTTCCGTTTTAGTAATTACAAACTATTCACCTAACTTAGGACATTTAATTGAGTGAACATCAAGTCTAACGGTTACACTCAAAAAAATAATTGACAAGCTTTCTTTTAAAAACATTTCTTATCAAACAAAAATTCAATAAAACAAATACGTTTATCAATAACATAATGAAAAAGAAATCAAATGATAAGACTACAACGTTTATGATAAAATGTATAGAATTTTTCTCCTGACAGACGCGTTCTTATTGTCCTAATATTATATTAAGAAAATTCATTAAGCTTTTACGTTCCGAATGGAATTGGTGGAAAAGAAAAAAGAAATCGAATAGGCGCGCTATTGTTCACCGCGACGAGACACCTTTGCAATGTCTTCATCATTGTTGTATTGCTTCTGATCGCCTGGTACTTTATTTTACGGACAATCACCATTGTTCGGTTGCGGTCTTTTGTATGGACGTTATGGGAGAGGGAAAGCGTTGGGTATGCCGTTTATCCGAATTATTACGTACAATTTACTACGCAGTTGTAAATAGTTTGGTAATATCTATTCGTTATGAATCATCGCCATCTTGGGCTGAAGAAGTTAATCTTTAGAGTATAAACACATGCGGAATAAATAGAGCTAAAAATTTAGAAGTGAAATTTTAAGGTCAACTGATTTCTGACTCATGATTAAATAGTAAATGATTAAAATATAATATAACAGCAATATGTATAATTCTTAGTATATTATACGTAACGATTTCGAATGTTCACAACTTTCAAGGCAAGGTCCCATTTGCCAGTCATACTTATTGACAATTGTCAAATCGGTCTGAGGAAAAGCGACAGCGTGTAGTACAGAATTTTTATATGTTTGATGGACGTGACTTGACGAGGTTGCTCCTTTGATATATACAAAGGTATACGAATGTAAATACGACCGTCGGAGGGGACGCCGATACAACTATTAAGAACTATTAGTCCATTAATATTATAACATTTGGTATTACTATTAATAACTTCTAATGATTCAGTCCATTTACGATGTGCAATGTAGGAATGTCTGAGTTTAGTGTCAAAACAAGCGGACGATATTTGAGTACTTCACGGAATGCATACTGAATGGCCGTGAAATGCGAATAACGCCGGTGGAGCTATGCTACAAATTCAGATTATTAGACTGAACTGTTAACGACATTTATACATGCTTATTGGGATATAAAACAGCCATTAACATAATTTAAATAAATATTATAATCATCGACATCATAAATCTTTGATTTATGATTGTAAATCAATACCGTTATCAACTCTTTTTTCATTACTTTCGAAAATATTAAAAAATAAAGATGTATTTTTTTTTAATAAAACCCAGTAATTAAATGCAATACTAAAACTATTTATTTTTACGTATACACAGAAAATGTCCAGTAGTTAAATAATCTATGATAATACATGATGCGAAATGTTAAGCGTTTTTAAGTGGCGTAAAGAGGCAAAACAGTAAAAAAGAGCACAAACCATCTCACAACAGTGTTGTGTTGTGTATCAAATACTGGAATCCATCATACAACCAATAGAATGCAGATATACTAGTATTGCTAAAGCTATTCTTGTCATAAAGCTTATCTCTGCTATTCGATTAATTTCAATTTCGCTATGATGAAAATAGCATTTCATTTCACGTTTGAAATGTGGAGTGACATTTCATAAAGTATATAAACCGGTTTTACGATATTGCTAATTAATTAACATTTTTTTTGACTGGTTCATTACAAACGTTAGATACAAGTAATTTAAAAGCTACAATGTGGCGTTACAAAAGATTACCGGGAAAGAATCATACGAGGAAGGACGTACTATTGTGTACTCACGTGCCAATACGTTTAGAATCCTATGTCCTTGCAATAAGACTCAAAAGCTTTTGAAAACCCTTTGTTGACTATATTTATGTGTTCTGTTGCATTTTCCTTTGCGTTTGAAATCGCAGTTGCAGTGTATTCACCTCAAATGCTTTCCTGTCTCGTTCGTAGCTCTTGAACGAAAGAAAAGTAAATAAACATCAGGGGAAACTGAAATTTTCCCTTAGGGGATGTGGTACATACTATATCAATTGCAATTTTATTTGTACAGAACTTCCACCCTTACCTAGGCTTAAGTGGAATGGAATCTACTAGTTTACAGGATGCCCGTTTTTCATCCAGTTTTCTTTTTATTTTAATGACTTATTGAATCATTATGATCTCAGAATAACGCCTGCAGATATGACAGGATTAAGAAACATAGTCTCTGTAGCTACTCCTGGAATAACTCCTTTGGTAACCATTTTGCATACCATAAAATACACAACGGTTTTTATACCTTTTTGTTAATGTTGTTACTAACTTTGAACGAAATCTAAAATTTTTCCACACAATCGATTTACAATATCTAAATAATATTATAAAAATAAAAACGATCCCGAGTCGTTTGAAATTCTCTTGAAGAATCTTATGAATCATTGAAAGGCGTTTTATTTACGCATCTGGAAGGAGCGGAGTAGCGAGGGTGTATGGAAGAGGGATGCACTCGCATTAATATTTGATGCTTCTATTCAGTTTGTGTCCGTGTTCGTTGCGCTGAACAGACATAAACTTTATTATATCACGACTATAACGCCTTCCTCGATATTCTTGGCTGCAATAATTTCATTTTATAAGATTGAATAAATAAGGAACTATACGTACGAGTTTTCATAATAATAAAACAATTTACTATGCAGCTTTTAATGTATGAAAACAAATAAGAACGAAAAGAAGAAATATATCACTTAATAGGCTATGTAACAACGATGATGATAAAAGTATAGGCGTTCTGGTGTAGAGTCGCCATCTGACATGCTCTGAACCTTTGATCGTCGTCCCCTGTGACGACGCGACGTGACATTACTAACTGATAGTTCCTGTTTCCAATGTCGTAACGTTCCTTTTTTGTATCCAATATTGTTTTTTAAAAATATTTTCTATGTATTTATCTATGAAATTATTCATAAAATTAACAAACTGAATGATCTCTTAAGAGCTTAAAAAAGTGGTCGTAAGAAATCAATTTCTTTAATCATACGGCTTCGCGTTGTGTTGACAAATGGTTGTCAACAATCAATGAGCGAGCGGTGTCTATTTGTGTCCATTTAAAAACGAGGCATTAATTATCTGGTCCCAGCTATTATTGTCCAACAGGTTCTCGGGTTAGCGTTAGCAGCTCGTTAACATGCCTACATGCGTTCGAAACTTATCGAAATAGACTTACTTTCTATAAAAGGAAATCGAAATTATCTCATTGCATGGACACATTCCATTTCTCTCTCAGCAGTTTTGATAATTGACCTCAGCCAGATTTTACTTTTATCGTACACTTGTATTAGAAATACGACGCTGTGTTTTTTTTTGCTTTAGAACTGGCGCTTTCATTTGTTTTGTTGAGTTGAGAAGATTATCGCAATCATTAGATTTTTACACTGGAATTCCACTGCATTGAGCAAATAAGTATCGGACGCGTGAGCGATCGCTCAATTGAGCTCTCATCGTGTTTTATGTAACATTTTATAACTTGTTCTATTTACAAAATTGCTCCGAAAACACAAATTAAGGTTAATACATCGTAATGGGTTCCGTGATCGGCGGCAGGACAAGCAATTTGATGATTTATGTACCTTTCATGTGCGGAACAACTGAATGGAATTCGTTTTTAAATCACAATAAGAGACCGAATCGAGTGCAGAATTAGTTCTGGTTGTTTACAAACAAAGAGCTGTAAAGGGCACGGTTCGTCAACCTCGTGTAAAAATGGCTGACGTTAAGTAAAAACAGGTAGGAAGAAGCTAGTTACACGTTCGAAGACAAAGAGGGATAGATAAAAATGTCTCAATGTTTACGAGGCGAAGCTAATTGATGTCGGTCGTTGAGCGCATTCTAGTTTTCCGTAGATGGAGGCAGATCTTAGCCCCACGTTATAAATAGTGGCGCGGGCCGGTCCACAGATGTTAAGTGGACACCAGTTTTAGAAGTGCCCGCGTCTATTCCGAACCAGTGTAAATAAATCTAGCCGGCCACTTTCGTGCGGTTGTCACTTTCGTTGCGCGCCGTTCGCCTTGTCTCCGACACTTGCGTTATTACTTTAAAGACGTTTTACAGTAAGACAAAGAATGTGGTATTAATATCTTTAATCGCGAGCTTAACATTTGAACACCTAGTTTCTGTTTTTATGAATGTTTCATGAGTTTGTTTGCATTTTGTTAACTTAATCATAAAAAGTGCTATAAATTAAAATGTGTCAGTTTTAAAATGTTATACTTTAATGTTTTGGAGGGATTTTGTTGTTTTTTTTATGACGACGGTCGCTACTAAGCTTCTTTTATTGCTTAACGAGATTAAAAGTAAAACTCTTAAAGCATTTAGGATCTTTTAAAGAGTGGATAATCTTAGAATTTCTGGGAAAAAATAAAAACGCCAGGCATAAAAAGATCCATCATGTGATTGTTTAGAAGGGTAGATAAAGCTTGGTAAGGTAAGAAAAGAAAGAAAAAAATTGATTACAAATGCTATTTATTGGTTACATCGAACTCGGGATCCAAAGAACCGATCTTTGATAAGTACTAAAGTTCGATGTTTAATTATTTTAAAATAAATTATTGATGTATAAATAGAAAATATAATTGCTTATCACCAAATATTATACGGTTTATATTTCAACATTCAAGATACACTTTGTTAATTTAAAAAAGAAAGTTTGTAGTAAACTAAAGTAGTACATTCGAACTTAGTGTGTGGGAAAGATTTTCTTCAACGATTTCTCAAGAACGAATCACTTAATCGAATTCGTTGGAGTAATTACACTCTAACATTTAAGTAAACTAGGTTTATAGTTAATTTTTCATGCACGTGCATGCTTGCACGCTTTCCTCGTTTACTTTTAGTGTAGATAGGCTAAACTTAGTTTTGTATGAGATTATTATCGAAGTAAAAATTATTGTTTTCCGACAATTCAATAATCGCTGATAGCGTAATATCTTTTGATACGAGTTTGTACTGCTTCGAGATTTGAGTAGATATACCATCCAGAGCGCCGGTGGCTCAGGGGTTTAGCTCTTGACTAGTAAGCTGCAGTTCCCGAGTTCGAATCCCGCCATTTTCGATTTTCATTTGTGCATATTTACCCGACGCTCTTAGGTGAAGGAAAACATCGTGATGCAACCTGCATATATCAGCGAAGAAATGCAAAGATATGTGTATTGAGTTGCGGAAAATGGAGCCCATCATGGGGCGAAACCTTTAACCTTTATATACCATCCGTATATTGATGTATAACATAAGCTACTCTTAACTACTTGGGTTAGCACTTGGTATAATCTGTTGAATAATTATGAAGTAATTAATTAATTAACTATGAATGTAAGTGTATTATTTACTAACAATCTATATTATGAAAGGCGCAATGTTCTTGCATAACAGTTAATATAATAATTGTGGTTAATTAGACTTTGTACAAAGCGGAATAGTAAATATTGTTGATTGCAATTAATCAATGCTATAGTGAGTAGAGGCGTACCGGCCGATGTGGCCAGTCGTTAGCGTCCACTTGTCATCGTGTATCGATAACCCTAGTTAATATTCATTGAATAGTCAAAACTAATATTTGAACTATGATTCGTTTTTATTATTTGTTAGTTAAATTATCTCGGAACACTATCAGTGTTAATAATTGATTTTAATGCATTAGTGCAAATTAAATTGTTTTAAATTTAACATTTTTTAATTCCTTTGCTTTGCTTTTATCAGGAATTTACTGATACTGACATTCAAATTGACGAAGTATTTCGGGATGTATTGAATTTTGACGGTCGCATTGTGTTTGAAATACGTGATGTTTGTAAACCTGATAATATTTACGATCACTGATCGGATGTGTGCGAGCTGCGAGCATTCTTTGTAAATATCGTTTACATACTGTATCATTGTTGATCTATAAATATGTTACAATCATAATGTATTACATAGCCACGTGCGGCGGCATACTGTTGTACCGACTCAACAAATTCCACAGGCATCAGTCAATTCTCACGACATATAAAATTATCAATGGAAATTAAAAGGTTGTGGGAATTGAAAGGCGATTGTAATAAATAACAATCTTTTTTTGCTCACATGAGTAACATACTTCACGCTAATATCACGTTAAAGAGATCTGGGGGTTACCCAAAGTATCTTTGGATTGGCGATAACGCTGATGGAATCGAACCAAACGTAAGGAACTGACAATGACATTCAATAAGTCATGTGCTTATCACGTATGAGATCTAGAACGTCATTGTCACTTCTATACATTTTTAATGTTCGCTATCGAATCGCTTTACAGAACCCTGATTGACCGAGATAACAAGAGAGCAACGTTACAAGCATCTTGTGACACGCGCTAATGAGCTCTAATTGTAATTAAGTTACACTAATGCTCATCGCGTCACGTAATCTTGGTTGGATATACAATGATGACCAAAAACTGCTCGTACCTTTCTGACCTCTTCCGAGATTTCAGATTACCAAGTGATCAGATGGCCCGTGTTTAAATCTTGTAACTTGATCGAATTCCTGACGCCACATTCCTACTGCCTTAGAAAGCTAGACTGAAGAAATTTAGAAAGTTTTGTACGATCAAATATTGTAGACAGATGATCACTTCACCAAATATGCAGAACTAAGTAATGATAACGAGTAGGCTTAATTAAAAAAAAAATATACAACTATTTCTCACTTAATACTCTAAACTTGTTTTAACTATCCTCGTAAATACGGACGGTGCCAATAGCCTTACATGCTTTATTTTTTTAAATACAGTAGATACATATTAAACCTGCTTGGAGTCCGACAAATGTTTTAGTTTTTACATAATACTGCCTTATTGCACATCCACATGGCGTTATGTTGTAAGTAACGTAAAGCGCACTTCCTTAGAAAAACCATTCATTCCGCTGTTGAAGACATTAACGTGGTGTGAAATGTTGACGTAGATAAATTGTTCCGGACCATAGATGTATGCAGCCACAAAGCAAACTGTTGCGTACCAAAGATACATAAACAACAAAAGGATAAGATGCCAAGCGGCTACGAGCAAACTTGATCACATTTGTTAATGGTTTATTAATTAAAAACACATAAAATATCATTAAGTAATAATTGGACATTCAACAAAACGTCTAATAATTTATTTTGTAAGATATGTGTGCCCACGCAAAATACTCGCTATTCGTGGAGTTGCGGAAAATGGAGCCATCATGGGTCGAAACCTTTAAACCTTTTTTTTTAATGTATTTTGTTGGATTAATAAAAGTATTGTTTCCTTTTAAAAACTTCCAACATTCAATGTTTGTTTAAGAGGACGGAGGAAAAAAATATAAGTGTGTAAAAAATCTTATCTGTAATATTCGAGCCAGTTTGTTATGAGAAGAAACAGGTGTCCTGCCGACAGAGAAATAGTTTTTTGCGTTGCTACTTTAAAATCGTTTTATATCTAAATATATCAAGAGGATAAAATATTACGCGTAAAATGTATTTGATTAATAAATTAAACTCAGAATTTTTAAAAAGGACGTCGTAAAATATAGATTATAATTTAAAAAAGCAGAAAGAAAAGTTCATATTTTTAAGAGCGTCGGTGGCTTAGGGGTTTAGCTCTTGACTTGTAACCTGCAGGTCCCAAGTTCGAATCCCGCCATGTACCAATGTGTTCTTTTCATATGTACAAATTCACCCGACGTTCTTACGTGAAGACATCGTGATGCAACCTGCACATATCGGCAAAAAAATACGTGTAAAGTCACGAAAAATACGCGCTAGTCGTGGAGTTGCGGATAATAAAGCCTATCAGAGGCGAACCTTACCTTACGTATTTTTGAGCGTGCTACATTTTACAGCGAAAACTAGGACATAATATGTAAATTGAAGGTTATGTATAAAATGGCGTGCACTAAGCGTAGTTTAGTAGTGTTATATAATTTGTTTAAAATATGCAACAGAGTAGCGTATGTGACGAACCAAAACAAATGTGAGCAACACCGTTACCTCACTTCACGGAATTAAATGAAGAAGAGTAAAAAAATAACAACAGGCAACGGTAAACTTTGCTGCGTAAAGACGCATTCACAATGAACAGCGCGATCGACCGACTTATAATTGTTCAGAGGGTAACCCAAAGTATCTTTCGATTGGCAATATCGTTGATGGAATCGACAAACAGTATGAAATTAAATGACCTTCGATAAGTCACGTGTTCGTCAGGATATCGAACGTCATTGTCAGTTAGATACATTTTTGATGTTCGCTATCTAATCGTAGCGCATGTACTTTGAGTAACACCCCAGTATTGTGAATTGTGCGTAGAAAGTGTAACATTTTTTTTCAAGCATAACAAAGTCAGTAGTCACATAAAATCCCTACACAATATATTACATTTGTTTAGTCTTTGTAGTGAGAAATGCTGACGACTTTTGAGTGTCAAAAGGTATCGTACTTTGGTTTTGTGAATGGGGCCTTATATCGTAGCGTAACGTTAGCGATACGTCCATGCGATGCAGTTCAAGATGCTACAAAGCTCTAATGAGTCCGCAATTAAAATCAAACTGGACCGCAGCGCTAGTTTCGAGACTATTGTGCGTGAAATGGTTCTAATTAAAATGACACATTCATTCTCATTGCCTGTCTGTTCATTCATTCTTGTAATCAACGTCAGATCGTTCTAGATGCTGTTAAAAGCATTGACATTTCCTAAGACCGCATAACCTTATGGTCAAATAACATTAAAATCTACAGGGAAATATCTCTCAAAACGATTAGTTTCCGAGGTATGAAAGCAAACATAATGATAATATAGAAAAACACGTTTATAATATGGGTCTATTCGTTGGCAATCTTACAAATAAATAAGAAAAATATTCTACTTTTATGCAGACGACTGTGTAACTAAATTGGTGTTACATATTACATTTGAATGTAATAGCGACATCCGTATATTCGGTGCTCGTATAAATCAATTACAGAATTATTTCAGACGCCGATAAAAAGACAGAAGGGCCGTCGCTTTTTAAAAGGGCAATAAATAAAGCGAACTCGGTCAGTTGTCAACTTTAGTGTACTCGTATGGCACAGTTCCCAATGAAAACGTTTTCATCTTTACCCAGACTCCTTAATTGCGCTTGTAAGAGGCGGATACGTTAGTAATCTTGTATTTATTTAAATATATTATGAGTACATAGATTATACAAGGAAACATCGCTCAGACTATTCAAAGATACGTGTGATAACGTGCTTAGAAAAAACAAACAACGTGGAGGCGCGCTTAACTAAAGTAATTAATGTGGATAAAGACAGAAATGACGCGTAAAATCATCTTCAATGTTATAAGCGTTGCGATTTCAATGTCGAAGTTAAAGTTCAAATGATCTAAATAATTTCATAAAGTAATATCCCATTTTAATCTTTTAGACATTTCAAAGCCTTTCTTTGAAGATTTTGGAACATTGTACCAAAATTATATTAAGTTATGATGTGCAGAGGTTTTTGAACTTAAGGCGAGGGGATACACATGTTTTTTCTTATGTACTGATACCAAATTAACCTAAAATTCAAGCGTTTGTTATTTAGAAAAATTTTACAGCAGCCTTTTACCTTGCCAGTACGCTAACTATAAAATAGACGCGTAAGCAATATAATTTTATTAATTCAAGAAAGAACACAAACTCTAATGGTAATCTATGCAACGCGGAACACATCTTGAATCTTGATTCCATAAAAGATAAGAAAAATACAATTTTAGCTTCCAGGTATCAGCGGTGAACAAAACAATGGCTAAGAAAAAGTACGTCGGGTAATGTATAGCTTTTGTTGTGTCCGCGCGATCGACTCGCGGGCGGGAACCGTGGGAGAGGACGCGGGAACATCTCATTCTGTGCGCACTTTGTTCACATGGACTAACATACAAAAACAAAATCTTATTAGTTTATGTGAAAACATCTATTGATCGAACACTCGGCTGATGTACGGCCGATATTTGTTATAGCAAATACCTTTATGACATAGTTACGATGATTTTATACGACATTTTTCATTTTACCTGTTCTAAATCATGAATGACATTTTAAAAGCTATTTAATGTGTTATTTTAACAACGGTAGCCGTTATTTATAATTAAGTTAATAACGTAGATGTAAATTGACGTGAATGGAGGCGAGCGCAGCGTGAACGCGACACGGCTTTCACGTTCGCTCTTTGAAGTTGTATCGGCTTCGGCTTACGAGGTCTTTCCACACGTTAATTGCTGCACAACTCGAGGTGCATTTGGATATATTTAACACGTAAATGTGCCATAAAATAACATCGGTCCTAATCTAATGTCTATCTATCTCAGCCTGTAATTTTAACTGACAAATAAGAAAAACTACTAAGTAGTAAGTATTAAGCTGGACTCTGGCAGCTTTTGGAAAAGAATATACGTCTCGGAGAGACACTGCTTTTGTACTCAGGTTTTAGTTGATCGTACTCGAGAAAAATTATCTGAAATGATATTATCAATATTTCTAAATAAAAAAATAATCAATTGAATCTATTGAATATAGAAAAAAAATACAAATATTGCAATTTGTTATTATAAGAGTTTTAATTTTAGAATGAATTGAGTCGTGATAATACGATACGGAACGAGTGAAAGCAGTTTTATAAATACTTTTATTTAAAAAGATTATATGTTCAATTGAATTGAAAGTGCGATTATAGCTTTTTATGTAACGTTAATATAAACATAACATAAACGAATTTACATTTACCAAAATCAAAATATAAAATAAAACTTTCATTTGTTTAACTAAAGAAGATAGTTTGTGTGTAGTTTTTATACCTATTGGAGTACCTACTTTACTCTGGAAGTTATTAAAGTTCTAACATTTTAACAGTTAGTAAGAATAGTAAAAGATTTATAAAAGTAAAATGTTATGTTGGTAGCGCTGTAGGTTTGTGTCGCGAGCGCGCGTTGGCGTTGATTTTGCGACAGGTTCCATTCGCCTCGGGCGCTCGTTCCAATGTCAATGCAATCTCTTCTATCACTACACGACACTAAAAGCCCTTTTAAAATAATAATAAGGCTATTGAGTGCATTTAATAAATATGTATCTCATCTAAACACAATCAAATACAGTTACTCGGTATCTAGAGCAACGAGTTTGTCATTTCATATTACTTTTAAAATTTGCATTGTGGTACTTGTGTACTGTTAGTTTAAAATGTATTGTTGATAGTTGGTGTATTGTTATATGTAACTGCACAGCGTGTGTTCATCTGCTTAGTTTCTGTAATCTAATCTGCGAAGAGGCGCGCGCGGCACGCACTATTCGGTTTACATTACTCCCTGTGTTAGTATGATTGTCACATCAATTGTACTAAACATCAACTATAACACTGGTACTAACTACGAAGTCAAACATTCGTGCTCTATTAAACTGCTCTTATTATCAGTTATTTATTTTCAAGCGATCGATGTTTTTGATAAAGATATAGAAGAATTTATTCCTTTGAAACATTATGTTGAAAATTTTAAATATTGTTTGGTTAATATTCGTTATAAAGATTTATAATGATGCTATATTAATGTGCATATCACATATGATATGATTGGCATGAATAGAGTAGTTAACCCAGCGCCGGCCTTCTGCGCGTCGACCCTTCCGCTGGGCCTTAAGGCCGCTGACCCAATATGTATTATAATATTCAAGTACACCAAACTGACATCCATGAAATAACATCTCGATATATCCTAAGTTAACGCTGGTTCATGTTAAATATATCCTCTATTTATTTACAAAGGTTTGAGTATTGAAATACTTAGAACGTTTATTTCCTCACAATGTTTACTAGATTATAGGAAAAAATATATATGAAATTGAACTTTCAACTTGTACTAAAACGTTTAAAGCCATAATTGATATTAAATTAACTTTTTTCTTTTGAACGTTCTTAAGAAACATGCTTTACTTTCAAATGTTTCAAAGTGCGTAGTCCATTGCATCAATGTTGATTTAGTGTAATACAACTCGTGGCTTCTGATTTCCAATAGATTGTGACATTTGTAATCATAACACTGTGTACAATGTTGGAATGCAAATTTGAGAAATATTATTATATTATTGGGTTGGGGATTAGAAGGGCACATTTGAATATAATGTAGTTGTAACTTAAAGGAAAACATAGTGATGCAACCTGCACATAGCTGCGAAGAAATTCAAAGATATGTGTGAAGCCACGCAAACTACGCGCTAGTCGAGGAGTTGCGGAAAATAGAGCCCATCATGGGTCGAAACTGACATTGAAATATAATGTAGTTTCAAATACGAATCTTATTAGTACTATGCATATAAAAGATCTGTTCTCATCATATAGTGTTTAAGTTAAAATAGAAAAAGAAGATGAGAGCTTTTGTGTATCACCTAATATTATAAAGAGGAAAGATTTGTATTTCTGTATGTGTTGAAGTAACTTAAAAACTACCTGGCCGATTTTAAAAATTCTTCCATAGTTAGAAAGCTACAATATCCCCAAATAAAATAGGCTATATTTCTTAATTTCGCGCGGACTTAGCCGCAAGCAATTGTTAGTTATAAATATTATAGTATCCATTATAATAAGTTTAACAGTTGTACACACATAAATATTTCTATTTTATGTACGTGTAACAAATTGTTATGAGTGATCATCAATTATTTGTTTATAATAGTCATACCTATACATTACACAACCTTGACTTTAATTATGTGTGAATCAGCAACAACATACTAAAGTAATAACTAATACTAAGCTTCGAAATTACATTTTCTTTACACCGTATTTCTAACGTCTTTTCTTAATTCTGATGTGTAAAACAAAATATAATTTACGATTTATATATAGTTAATAACTACATGTTGTTCGCGACTTCGTCAGCGTGGAATTAAAAATATAACCTTTGTTGTTCGGGGATAATGTAGCTATCTAATGGTGAAAGAAGTTTTGAAATCGGCCCAGTAGTTCTTGAGTTATTTCATTACATACAAAACTACATAAAAACAAATCTTTCCTCTTTATAATATTAGACATGTGAATTAATTTATGCTATCAGAAATTAATAAATTATAAAACATAAATATTATGAATGAATTTATTATATTCGGTGGAATAATTTATAAGGGGTTAAGCTAATCGTTGACTGCTCCAAGACATGTAAACAACGAATAGTTATAATATTGACTTTTGATTTATAATGTACTCGTGTTGTTTGCGAGAACTATCAGAATAAGTGAGGACAATTACGATATACGATTGGTCCAATTTTAATACATGACACTATGCGTAAATATTTTAAATGTGATAATCTACTCCCGCGAGGCCTGACGCTGTAAAAGCCTAGAAAAGACATCAACGCACGCCAATAGGAAGTTATAACACACCTCTGCTTCGTGTACCTCTGACAATGTAACCGATACTTAAATGGTTTTTAATGAATATGAAACACTTAGAATTCTGTTTAAAACTCATTAAACGTGCTTCATTTGCTTGAGAACAATGCGATAAAATTGTAAAATTATTTCCTTAATCGCATTTAATTGGTTTTGTTGCCAGCGTGAGTTATTATGAAAAAAACTAACGTTTACCTTCAGATAGCGTTTTAAAAAAATTAAAAAAAACTTGGCTTCGGTCGTAATATTTTAGGATACGTCAGAAATGAATTGTGGGTATAGAAAAGGATATCTGAGAAGGTAGAACAAATCGAGTGACATAGAAACCGATTGTGTTGCAGCGCACGACCTTCGGCCGGCGATGCAGTTCATGGCGCGATCTGCTCTCGTCTGCATAAATCAGCTGGACGACACTCCTACATATACATACATTGAAATTCAACACGCACTCACCGTAAACAGACGGCCGTATTGAAAATAAACCGTACACCTCCAACTTGCAGAGTCACAAAACAAATCGAACAACACAACAGCCGCTGAACTGTCAGCGAGATAAATAAAATGAAAGTATTGTAGAACCAAAAAAAACTCGATACGATAATATCACCACTTCATTCACGTTACGTCGGAGCGTGCGAGTAAAGTTTGGGTCGTGCGCGAGCGCGGAGTACGTGCAACTCACACGACTGTCACTAGTCGAATGAACTCCGCTCCGAGGCGAAGTCGGCGCGGAGTCAATCGCGCTCGAGCGGTGCGTCCGCCGCGCCCGCCGTGCCCGCGCCCGCCGCAACGCACACGCGCCGCTTCCGCGACCCATCGCAAAATAAAAATTAACAACACGCATCTCGAACTAATATGCATAATCAGATATCGCACAGCATCCGGTGGGGAAGCAACGGTATCTGTCATCTTGTATCATTTCACTTTCAGCTAAAAAGGGGACGTTAATTGATTCGCATTTCGGCCATGTTTAGATAGATACGATACTTGTATTAAGTTGTTACTAAAACATTAACCTACCTTCTTTATATAACTACTATTTTAATTTATAAGGAAAAAGTATATCAATATAGATAATCCCCAAAATAATTCTCACTTATGGAACACTTTTGCGGCTCAAGAAAATTAAATCCCCTGATCATGTCTTTTTATTTTACGACTATCTCGTAAAATAAAATGTTACCATAGAAATTTGTACTCGTTTCTTTAACGTCGATGTTATGGTGATATTTCCTCTTAATAACACTGTTAACATATTTTTATTGACCATAATTTTAAACAAGAAAGAAATTAATTATTACTTTCGTTATTCTTAGGTTGTGTTCTGTAAACAAAAGAAGCTGTAGTCAATGATAAATAACTTTGGTAGATATTATTATAGAAATTCCCGTATTGAATAAATTTTTGTACTATAATAATATTTGAGATGATATAGTATGCAATGGTTTTGCAAAGTGCACTCAGCGAAACTGATGTCTTACTTAACTGTCTGCTTGTTGCAAGACTTGGCTCATAAAATAGTACCGTGAGTTTCTGCTATTGTTCAATGTTATAAATTGTTGCTTGTTTGGGGAATTTCTAGTTTCTATGCTTTAGAACATTTACAGTATTTGAGACCTATTATGTACGATTTTGACCACAGTATGTACCTACTTATTTATAAAAAGCCGTATCTTCGCCTAACCCTATACATTAGGTGAGATATTTTATAGTTGTTATGTTTATAATATAATAGCTATTTTTCGCGACTTAGTCCGCATGGAATAAAAAAATAAAGCCTATGTTACTCGGGGATAATGTAGCTATCTAACGGTTAAAGATTATTTGAAATCGGTCCAGTAATTCTTGAGTTATTTCAATATTAACACAAATACAAAGTTTTTCTCTTTATAATTTTAGTATAGAAAACCTTTAAAACCTTTCGTCGATAAAATAAATGTTATTCAATCAACGATGTTTACTTACTGCTTATATTATGTACTGAGAAGAAACCTATACGATTAACGTAATAGTTTACGTGATTGAATATGAAGTGGTTTAATTAAGCTAAGAGGTATACAATGGCCATTTAATTTGTACCTACTCGGTGCTTATTTAATAAGTTGCATTATACAAGACTTATAAAATAATTGCTGTTCGCGACTTCGTGCGCGTGGAATTAAAAATTATTGTTAACGTTACTAGGGGATAATGTTACTTTGTTATGGTGAAAGAATTTTGAAATCGGCCCAGTAGTTCTTGGGTTATTTCAATACAAATCTTTTCTCTCTATAATATTAGTATAGATCAAATTTTCTTAACCATAGGATATCAAACATTTAGTTTGGAACATGTTGATAATTATTCTAAATTTTGTTATAATATGTTATCAGTTAACGCAGTGCTGGTAGTTCAGTTTATGAGTTTTATTATTACGTTCTTTAGTGGGAGAAAGCTCGTTTGCGTACTAATCGGGTCACTGGGTGATAAGTGATTATAACTATGTAGTTACATACTCACATCATAATATACATTATACATATAGATATTTAGACTTGGAGGGGCTATCCAAAGTACTTTTCGATTCGATATCGTTGATGGAATCAACATGAATGTATGAACTGACATTGACATTTGATAAGTCATGTGCTACCGCGTGTGACATATCGAACGTCATTGTCAGTTCCATACATTTTGACGTTCGCTATAGAATCGCGAATTTTGGGTAAAACCTTGGTCCACTATAAAGGACGGCCTCCAAATCAATTCAGAAGTAAAGGAGTAATGCTGAAAGCGTATCACTTCAAATCGTTATGTTCAAGCCGAGCTTGAGAACTGCAAGTTGGCCAGAATTTAATAGTAAAATAAATGCTTTACTTATAGAAATCCACAGTTATTCCCCAGACAAGTTATGTTAATAATATATTATTATATTATACATTTAATTGGTCGCCTGTCGGTAACATAATTGGTGCTTCAATTGGCCGGGACGAGATTCAATGCATAACACTTAAATGACAGCTATAATTGCACAATTAACACGGACCATCAATTACGCGCACGCGTATCAATATGGTCGTTGGTAATCACAGAGGGCGCTGTTGTAGGTGACGACTTCATTACAGTTTTGACAGTTGTCACATAGTTGACGGAGCAGACAAACCTACTTACTATTATTGTAGGTAAATCACTTGTTCTTTGACTTTATTAAAATAAATTAAATTTGTACTGACTAATAAGAATTGTTAGAATTAAGTGAAAGTTTACTTGTTCAATTTCACTTTTACCCTGAATGCATAAATAAATCCATTAATTTAAAGTCTCCTTTTATCACTGCTTTTAATTTAAAAAATATAATGTCTATTTTATTTAATGCTAGATGAATCTAATATGCAAATTATTAATAACAATAAAAGTGTTTACAAATATTACAGTGCTCGCAAAAAGCTTCGTTAAAACGGAAAAACTTTATTTTTATGATTTTTTGAATTTATACACAAACTTTCTTTGGTATAATCTCCGCTTTTTGGCAGCCAATTAAAAGTAGTTCAAATTCAGTTAAGAAATTACAGTAGAACCCTAAAATGTTTTAATAGGTATATGTTCAACGCTGTTATTGGTGTCAGATCGTTAACATTAAAAGAGTTAAGGGCAAATCTACCGATTTGTCATTGTCACATACAAGCACTTGTTTGGCATATTGATAAAAAGCTTACAGCTTAAAGCAACTTTCGTTTATCATTAGCTTATCACGCAATGTCAAGAGCTTTTGTGTTTGCATAATGGTTTTCGGATAACACGCGAAATAGCTTCGCGGCACGCTTATTCGAGCGTTAGTCTAATAACGAAGGGCTTATACACTCATAACCTGATATCTTCTATCTATTACTGTGAAAATTACATTTGCGATCTATCTTATTGGATAAATTATTATACCATACCTTAATTGCATTTTTAAATGGTTTAATAGTTAGAAAAAAAAGCTGGTCTCTTTGTAATATTTTCTATTTGGATTTATCCAAACTTCACCATAGAAGTGAAATCAGTAAAGCCTTGTTCGCACCAGGATAGTATTTTAGTCGAGTAGCGAGTAGCATTTATCCGAACAAAGGATTTACTACTGTTCGAACTCGTTTAAGCCTAAACCTACACACTAAGGTAGTAATTTAACAACTAAACGTGTCCGAACAGCAACATTTAAGTAGAATAGATTAGTAAATCCTTTGTTCAGATACTTGCTAATTGCTACTCGACTAAAATACTATCCTAGTGCGTACAAGGCTTAAGAGAAGTATATTACATCTCCCTGCTTTCTAGATTAGTGCAAGAATAATTTAATTTGGAAGTTTGTCATCTTCAAAATCTATACTTCTCGATTAAGGTTATTTTTCATTATTGTAGACTGCATTCTCATGTACAATTAATTAACCCGTGACCATACTCGGAAGATGAGTCAGGAATGCAGAGAGTATGCACAGCCCGAAGTTCCTTAGTTTATTTGCTTCGTTTGAATAATTGAACAATGTGGAGCAGATTCATTAAGAAAATTTTGCGCTAATTTAACATTGATAGCTTTAAATTTTAATAGAAAAGTCCTGTAGTACTTTGTTTTAATTAAATTGTGGTTCAAAGCTTAGTCATTCGCGACGTGATGCGAACGGTTGT